>ML294720.1:12004-89056 GCA_005239495.1 Nicotiana undulata | reverse complement strand
TCACCTCGCACTTTTGGAGAGCATTGCACAGTGATATGGGCACTCAGATAGATCTCAGCTCAGTATTTCACCCTCAGACTAATGGTCAGACGGAGCGTACCGTTCAGATTTTGGAGGATATGCTAAAGGCTTGTGTGATTGATTCTGGCGGTCAATGGGACCAGTTCTTGCCTTTGGCAGAGATTGCATACAATAACGGTTATCAGTCCAGCATCGAGATGGCTCCATTCGAGGCTTTATATGGTCGGCGATGTCGTTCTCCGATTGGGTGGTTTGAGCCTGGCGAGGCCAAGCTATATGGTACAGATCTGGTGAGAGATGCCTTGGAAAAGGTGAAGATTATTCAGGAAAGGCTCTGTACAGCTCAGTCCCGACACAAGAGTTACACGGATCAGCAGGCGCGTGATGTAGCATTTATGGAGGGAGATAAGGTTATGTTGAAGATTTTGCCGATGAAGGGCGTTATGAGATTCGGGAAGAGGGGCAAGCTAAGCCCTAGGTTTATAGGCCCTTTCGAGGTGTTGAGGCGAGTCGGAGAGATTGCTTATGAGCTCGCTTTACCTCCCGCCTTATCGAGGGTTCATCCTGTATTTCATGTATCCATGCTCCAGAGATATCATGCCGATTTCTCTCACGTGATTGATTTCAGCACTATTCAGTTAGATGAGAAGTTGGGCTTCGAGGAGGAGCCAATCGCTATTATTGACAGGCAGGACCCCTAATTGAGGTCTAAGAGAATTTCTGCCGTAAAGGTCTAGTAGAGAGGCCAACCAGTCGGTGAGGCGACTTGGGAGTCCGAGGAGGACATGTGGAGCAGGTATCCACAGCTATTCGGCACTTCAGGTACGACTCTACGTCCGTTCGAGGACGAACGTTTGTTATAGAGGGGGAGATTGTGATGACCCAAAAAGGGGTCATCTTATGTGCATCTAATTTGGACTGTGTTTCGAGGCCCGAAAAGCCTCCATTAATCTCACCTCGATATGCGTGCGTAGCCCGGGCGCGTAGCCGGGAAACCTTTATGTGAAAAAAACTTGATTAAGAGTTAAATTTGTGATAATTAATTGAATAAAGTTGACTTTGGTCAACATTTTGGTAAACGGACCCGGATCCGTGACCCGACAGTTCTGGAAGGTCCGTAGGAAAATATGGGACTTGGGCGTATGCCCGGAATCGAATTCCGAGGACCCAAGTCCGAGAAATGAATTTTTAAAGAAAATTATTTTATGAAAATATTAAAGGCTTATAAAAATGAACCTTGATGTGAAACATGTGCTGCCGGGCCCGTATTATGATTTCGGAGCCCGGAACGGGTTCAATATGTGTTATGTAAGTTATCTGTGAAATTTGGTAAGAAACGGACTTGATTTGATTGGTTTCGGATCAAAATGAGGAAAATTGGAGTTAATGAAGTTTTGAGGTTTTTAAAAAATTAGAAATTTGGCTTGAAAGGTGAGTTTATGTTATNGATTAATTTGGTTTTGGGGTTTGATTTCGAGTTCCGTTGTTTTTTTTTCATGTTCCGGAAGTTCGAGCGAGTCCGTATCATGAATATAGACTTGTCAGTGCTTTTGGACGGGGTCCCGAGGGGCTCGGGGGTGTTTAAGACCCCCGAGAGCTAAGTTGGAAAAACCAGAAAAATCTGCTATCTGGTTTCCTTCTGCGATCGCAGAAGGTGGGTTGCGATCGCGGAGAAGCATTTTGCTGGGTTGTTGATTGTTCTATGCGATCGCATCTTCCCCTTTGCGATCGCGTAGAGTCGCGTCTCGGCTGGGTGAGTTTGTTCTTCGCGATCGCAGGACCCCTGCCGCGATCGCAGAGGTCTTGCCAGTTGTTCTTCGCGATCGCAGGACCTCTGCTGCGATCGCAGAGGTCTGGCTAGTTGGTCTTCGCGATCGCAGTGAAGGAATAACTGGGCAGTGTTATAAAATACGGGACTTAGCCTTGATCCTCCATTTTCATCTTCCTCTTCAAGATTTTAGAGAGCTTTTCAAGGGACCTTCCACCACCGTTATTGAGGTAAGTAAATTCCATAGTTTTACTAGTTTCAAACATTAATCCCTAGTTAAATTCACTACTAAATTATCTAAAATCATAGAATTAGGTAGTAATTATAGGGTTCTTGAGGATTTTGTAATTTTCTATTTTAGGCCATGAAATCAAGTAGAAATCACACCTTAATGATCCTTAGGCTATAGGTGAGTGATCCCTTCGAGAATTTTCGGAATTTGACCATGAGAGGCCGGGGTTGAAAATTGGGAATTCTTCAAGAATGGCGATTTTATTGAATAACTAAGATAAGTTATCACATTGTACATGCATTGATGTTATTGTATATCTTTTGACTAGTTGCGAGTCCTCGGGTATAGAATTCGGAGTTTCGGGCGCAATTGTGGTCCGAGGGGTAGATTCGACACGAGGTGAGTCTCCTTTCTAACCTTGTAAGAGGGAATTGTCCCCATAGGTGATTTATATGCTATGTGTAACTTGTTTGGGGGCTACGTACGCGCCAAGTGACGAGAGTCCATACGTAGCGGCTAGTATTGTTATGTCCGGGTAGTTAGGCCCACATCATGCCTTGTATGTTTTTCCTTAATGCCTTAAATATGTTTTTCCTGTAATGCCTGATATGTTTTCTTTGTAAAGCTTCATATGATTTATTGTAATGCCATATGTACTACGAAATTATGTTTTGCATCGCATTATTCTTCTGAGGCTTTATTGAAAAGAAATTGTGAAATATATGGGAGCGGGCCGTACGCCACGGCGGAATTGAAAAGAAATTATGAAGTATATGGGAGCGGGTCGTACGCCACGACGGAATTGAAAAGAAATTGTGAAATATATAGGAGCGGGCCGTACGCCACGGCGAGTGTAGAAAGTACCTTATGGGAGCGGGCCGTACGCCACGGCTGATCTAAGAATTTGTGATTTTTGTTTCATTCGGTGGTCTTACTCTTGAAAGTGCTTTATTGTTTAAGTTCAGTAGCTGTTTGGATTTTTCTGCTTTTAGTATATGTACTTGTTGCTTATTTCCCTGACATGCCTACTGTACTTCATCATATTTTATCATATGTTATTACCGCTGGACCTTAGTGAGTATTGAGTCGACCTCTAGTCACTACTTCTTCGAGTTTAGGCGGGATACTCACTCGGTACATATTTATTTAATATGTACTCATGCTGCACTTTCTTTTCTTTTCTGTACTTGACTGTACAGGTCCGGAGGCTGGCACGTCTGACTATCAGGCCGGTGCTGGATATTGATAGCGTGGTCATACTTCACGGTGAGCTGCTTCCCCGGCGACTTTCTAGCAGCACCCTGGAGCTCTTTTGTTGTATTCCTCTGTCTATTTCATTCTGACGGAGACTCTGTATATATTGTAGTCATTGTATGTTCAGTAGTTGCCCATGACACTCGTGACACTAGTTCCTGGCACACACGCGTAGTGTATTTATATTTTTTTGGGGGGTTTTGGGATGTATATCCATGTGTATGTTATATCTCGGCTTTGTATCTACTATGACTTACTCTCGCTCAAGGCTAGAATCATGTTAGTTGTTATAACTGGTAATCTCTGACTTGTTTAATTAGATGGGAAGGGTAGCACTTGGTGTAGTTTGCGTTGGCTTGCCTAACCCCGTCGTTGGGCGCCATCACGACTCGGATTAGGATTCTGGGTCGTGACAAGTAGAGTTATTGAACCCAGATAAAGAGCGTGCTTTTGGGATTACACAGTCTACCATGAGCATCTCCTTCACAACTCTCAACAAAATAATATTCACCGAGCTACCTGGATCAATCAATACTCGTTTCACATTAGTGTCGTGTATAAGTAAAGATATTACCAGTGCATTGTTATGAGGGACCAATAATCTGTCAACATTTGCATCATCAAATGTTATTCTGTCGTCCTCCAAGGTTTCACGAGTTCGCTTCCCATGAGTTATTGTGAACTTCGTTGTCTTTCTTGCTGCAGTATAGGTTACGCCATTAACCTCTTCTCCTCCGTTTATCACATTTACTGTTTTCTTTGGAGATGGTGGTTTTGGGGGCTCCTGCCTGTTCTTCATATATGCATGCTTACCTTTTTTACTAAACAATTTTGTTAGATAGCCCTGTTTTAATAAATATTCTACCTCACCTTGTAATAACCTGCAGTCAGATGTTCTATGCTCGTGATCATTGTGGAATTCGCACCAGAAGTCTGGGCTCTTTCTGTTTGGGTTTGATCTCATCTCTTTGGGCCATCGAAATTTATCTCCCATGTTTCTCAGAACGGCAATTAGCTCGGGAGTACTTATATTGAAGTTATAGTCTCCGATTCTCGTATTTTTGTTATTACTTCTGCTACGTTCATCTCGGTCCTTTCTGAATCTTGACGATGATGAACTTGAATCTCTATTTGACGGTCCGCGATCTGATCGTGCGTTTTCAAATTTGGGACGAGCATCCCGTTCTGGAGGTCCCATGTATGGCTCATACCTATTTTTACCGGTTCTCTTTTTTTATTTTGATTCTGATTGCCTCGAACTCGTTTTTTCTTATGCCCTAGTTTGAGCTATAGTATCCTCTTCGATTCGTAACTTGGTATTGTACCTGTTATAAACATCATTCCACATCGTGGCTGGGAATTCTCGCATGCTCTCTTTTAGCCTCCTCGTAGCTTCAGAGCTTTTCTCGTTCAAATTGCTTGCGAACGCCATAGCTGCCCAGTTGTCAGGTACCCTGGGTAACAACATCCTTTCTCATTGAAATCTATCTACAAATTCTCGAAGCAACTCCGTATCTCCCTGTTTTACCTTGAATATGTCTTCTATCTCTTTTCTACTTTTTGTGCACCGGAATGTGCTTTTATGAAAGAATCTGCAAGCTTAGCAAAAGAGCCAATAGAATTTTCAGGTAAGAGAGAATACCATGTTAGTGCTCCTTTGGTAAGAGTCTCTCCAAACTTTTTGACCAGCACGGACTCGATCTCTTGCTTGGTTAAGTCGTTGCCTTTTACTCCTGTGGTGAATGCAGTAACATGATCACAGGGATCAGTTGTCCTATCATATTCTGGTATATCAAGCATTTTGACTTGTTTAGGAATCAGCAAAGGTGCGACACTTGGATTCCATGGTTGTTGAGAATATTTGTCAATATCAATCCATTTGATGACAGGTGGTACGCCACGAATTTGCTGGATACGATTGTTTTGTTCCTTCACCTGTTTCTGCAAGGTTAGTATTAAAAATTGCAAATCGGAATTACTAGTCATACCTGGTCTTCTTTCGAGAGATTCGTTAGGAGCGCCTCCACTTCTGGAATTAGCTAATCCTGATTGTGGATTTTCCACAGTTGCAGTGTTGTTTGGAGGAGGTGTTGGCGGTATAGCTGGTAGTCCCCTCACAAAATCTTGGAGAGCTTCATTCATATAATCAGCAACTATTTGCTTCACAACGTCTTGCTCTCCTATTTGTTCATTTCCAGGTTGGTCATTGTTGTGAGTTGTGGATCTTTCCGGGGTTTGTTCCCTTGAACCACGTGGGGTTTCTTGAGGTGATGGAGTTGGAGTTCTTGTCGCCTGTTGGTTGTTGTCATTGGCGTTTGATATGGTTTAGTAAATATAATTTGGAAAGCAAAAAGGATTATCAGTTTCTTGGTAACGGAACCAATTTGTTTAACCAAAGAATCAGATTCTTTGCCAAGGCTTATTTTAAGAAGTACTCGGGCTTCTGATAACCAAGAGAATCAACTAAAATAATAATGTAAATAAGAATTACAAAATAGGAAAATAACAAGAGTACATGAATGTAAAGTATATTCCAGCAATGATTAGAACGTGTTCATACAAGTAGTATCTTATTCCTCTTTATAGGGAATTTCTTAATATAACGTCTACTCCTCTTTATGATTAAGCATTAATGAGTATTTATATCATTAATGAAACGTTACAACAGGTAATCGTAACTGTTGCGTGAAGATTCTGTAATGTTTGAACTCATTGATTGAAGATCTATGGATCTGCCCGCTTTTCAGCCCTGGTTCATTTGACCGTGTCTCTTCAACTCTTTGAACAAACTAGAGCAACCGTTTCTGATCGTCTCGTAGGTATTTAGCTCGTATCTTCTTAACTCGTATCTCTTTCTAAGCTTTTCCTCCAGCTGCTACTCTTCTATTGATCCACGTGGCTTGCTATGTCATTCACTTGATTAATTTCACGTGTAATAGTTATTTTACCAATACATATACTACTGCTAATGTACGACCCTTCCATTTTCATTTATATTTTAAACTAAATATTGCACATGTTCGATCAGGAACGACGATGGATTCTTCAACACGAATTCTTTAGGTCTGAAAGCACGTGTTGCACTCTTTTTTCCTTAGACCGGTTTTGTCCCAAATGGGTTTTGCCGGCGAGGTTTTTAACGAGGCAACCACTGATCGTGCTAACTTAGAAAAATTCAACAGTATCTGAGGCCTCTTTACAATCGACCTTGAACACTGGGGGCATTACCCTCGAATATCAACTTTGTTGCAAGGAAATTACTTCGTGACATCAGGGTCTCGATAAGTAAAATTTGTAAGGGCAAAACGGTCGAATGAATCGTGCCCATATAGGTTGCTCGAGCCCTTACATCGAACATGTCCGCATGTATAATCATCTACTAAAGAGAAGTATTTTTCCTTGTCGATATCTCATACCATAGAAAAGATTTCTACTTTACAATTTTGTACTCTTGATCTATTGTGTAAACAGGCTTAAGGGCCGATCATAACTGAAGTTCGAACAACTAACCCCACACTCGGGGACCACCGTCCGAAAAATAGATGAGATCAGACTATCAAAACTTCGAGATTATAAGACCTTAAAGGCAACTCTCGATTTTTATAGGCCACGACCACCCCACTCGGGGACTGATACTTCAGGCAAGCTCGAACTGAAACGGGAAAATAATCCCAAGAGGCAAGTCCCAAACTAAAAATCTACGACTGAATTAACACGGTTCGGAGGAGTTCGAATTCCGTAATAAAACAAGCCTTCGAATATTTTCATAAACCGATTAAAAAGGCTACCCTCGACAAAATTACAAAGGGCTTCGATAATATCAAGCCTCAAAGACTCTGAGAAGTACAAAATTGTTTGAATTCTCGTACACTTCCTTATTTTGTGATAAGTCATTACAAGTTTTATACAAATGATAAAAACTCGGAAAGGGAAGAAAGCCATAAACATTGTTTTTACAAAGGACATATCGGCCTAATACAAAATCCTAAGGGATATATTTTTGCTTTGAGTTCGAAAGATCGTCCTCACTCAAATAAAACCTAAGGGTTATCTTACGTCGAGTTTGAGCAAGAACTCACTCGATCGTAAAAACTATACTAGTTCGGTTCGATCAAATTGCCTAAGCCTCGAACCTAGGAATACAATTTTAAGGCATAAACGAAACAGAAATTTCATAAGGCAAAAATGAAGTAAAGACAATACGGAAAGGAAAAAGGATATTTTTATATATATCAAAAGGTTATTTATAAGGGCAACGTGGCCCGATCGGGATTCTATACAAAAATTCAAAAAGAAAAATCCTAAGTGCCTAATCTTCTCCAGGAGAAACATCTTCACCATCGAGGTCTTCTCCACTCTTGGATCCACTCATGCTCCCGGAGTCGCCATCACCGGTAGAGGCCAATGCTTTGGATTTGACTTCAAGCTCTTTGGCATTTTCGATCTCGGCAATAAGATCGAAGCCATGAGCATGGATCTCCTCGAGAGTCTCCCTTTGAGACTGGCACTTGGCATGCTTGGCCACCCAATACGATTGAATTTTAGAGACATCGGCAACCTCCTTTTCTCGAGCTTGAGCGGATTCAATGTCAGACCAGTAAACGGCTATGATTGCTTCAGCATCAGCCTTGGACATCGCGACCTCAAATTTGGCCGCTGCAAGTTCCGAGACCAGCTTCTCTCGGTCGGAGGTTACTGAACCCAACTGAGTCTAGAACTCCTCAGTGTTCTTGGCTTGCACCAAGTTTTTCTCTTTCAAGCTTCGGAGTAGACTCTCAGTCGAGGTTAGTTGAGCTCGAGCAACCTCTTCTTTGAGGCAAGACGGTCCATGTTTTTCTTCCACGCTATGGTTTCCGCCTTCACCGCAACTACCTCTTCACGAAGTTTCTCGATTATCTCGAGCTTCTATTGGACTTGTGGGATCGAACTATTAGCTGTCACGCCCGAACCGATGTCATAAACTTCTAATATTCTTATTACCTGCTCGGCCAGGTCGCTTTATTCCTTCCGAGTCGCAACTAACTCAGCTCGAAGGCCCCTGGCTTCTTCTTCCTTTTGCTCACTTAGAATATTGTGGGCTTTTTATCCTTAGTGAGCCCTTGAATTTCGGGACTAGAGAAGGTTTCATGATGAAGCACTGAGGCCTACACAAATAGAACAAAAGGAATTAGGCAAGAAAAGAAAAAAAATACACAAGTATGGAAACTGGTATCGGCAAAGGGATTTAGGGCTTACCCGATTCAAGGCCTATTGAGACTCGTTAAAGAGACACAGTGCTCCCACCTCATCCATTAGAGCTTGGTCCTCCTCCGTGACCAGGCTCCGAAGGTAACTAGCCACCCTTACAGGGGCGGAAAAAACTCATGCATCCTCCGGGATCGAGATTATGATTGTTCGTTTTCACCTGGGATTGACACTAGGGGCCGAAACTGGTTGGTTAATCTGAAACTCGAGGAAGTTTCGCCCGAGCTCTTCCTCGGTATCTCTAAGTCACTCAGGCCAGCATTGTCTTCGACCCTAGCGAAATAACCACGGAAAGGGTCCTTCCCTCCGTGGGCTCCTTATGCATAAGGAGTCTTCATGTCCTGAGCCTCCCAAATCATTTCCAAAGAATATGAAGAATGTGATGGGGAGTCTCCGATTTCTATTTCCCTAAGTGGGTCTCTTGGGGCGTTCTCTCCATCTCGAGGAGCCTCGAGACTGGCCTCCGCATCCATTTTCTCCGCTTTCTCACCCCGAGGTGAGGCACCTTCGGCTCCAGTTATCTCAAGGACTCCAACTTAATCCCTCTCTTGGACCCTGACAGCTCAAGGTAGAATATTTCCAGCTTGGACCGATCTGGTGGCCTTTTGAACTTTGGTATTAGCTCAAACTCGAGCCACTAGATAGGAATAGTCCTCCTTTTCTTCTTCTTCTTCTTCTTCTTCTTCTTCTTCTTCTTCTTCTTCTTCTCCTCTTTCTCACCTCGAGGTGAGGCACCTTCGGCTCCAGTTATCTCAAGGACTCCAACTGAATCCCTCTCTTGGACCCCGACAGCTCGAGGCAGAATATTTCCAGCTTGGACCGATCTTGTGGCCTTTTGACCTTTGGTATTAGCTCAAACTCGAGCCACCAGATAGGAATCACCCTCCTTTTCTTCTTCTTCTTCTTCTTCTTCTTCTTCTTCCACTTATTATTCTTCTTCTTCGGAGTTGTGATACTCCACAGACAAGGGAACATCGTTCTTTTTTATCTTACGAGCCACTCTCTTCTTAGGCTATGGACCCTCAGAGGTCAAGGTCCTTTTTATCTTGTTCTCCTTTGCCATACTCCACAGACAAGGGAACGCCATTCTTTTTTATCTTATGAGCCACTCTCTTATTAGGCTCTGGACCCTCAGAGGTTGAGGTCCTTTTCCTCTTGTTCTCCTTTGCCCGGCTTCGGGACCGAGAGTGAAGTCTCTTCTTTACCGGACGAGGGCTCTTTTCTGAGACCTGCATAAGAAGAAACTGAGTAAGTTCAGAGGGATGTTTTAATCAAATCATTATAGACAAGAATAAAGCTTACGATGGTTCTTGGCTTCCCACCGGCCCTTCGATAAATCGCGCCATGTGCGTTCAGCAATGTTGAGGTCAAGACCAGGCTCCTGACCCAACTCTCGAGATAGGGAACCGTACCCGGCATCTAGGAAGCAACTACACCATAAAAGAACATCGGTAAGAGAAGGTAAAGAAGTGAAATTAAAATGCAGGAGTTGATAATGGGATCATACTTACGTTTCATATCCCATCTTTCGGGGAACGGTATGCTCTCTGCTGGAATCAAGTCTGAGGTCCTCACTCGGACAAATCGACCCATCCAACCCCGATCTCTGTCCTCATCTATTCTTGAGATAAAAGTCTTGGTGGCCCGACGTTGGAGTTTTATCAACCCTCCTCAATAGAGTCGAGGTCTATATAACCTTATAAGGTGGGGGAGGGTGAAAGGGAGCCCGTCAATTTTGCTCACGAAAATCGGAGCAATATTATAATCCTCCAAAAAGAGGGGTGGATTTGTCCTTGGTTACTTGGTATTTTCGGCAGAAGTCCACGATGACTGGATCGAGGGACCCAGCGTGAAAGGGTAGTAAACACTCAAAAACCCTTCCACGTGGGTAGTGATGTCTTCTTCAGGGGCCGGTATCACTACTTCTTTGTTTTCCCAGTTACAGTCTTTCTTCACTTGTTTGAGGAAATTCTTGGATATCGAGCATATGTATCTCGATACCGGTTCACATCGACCGGGGACCGATGAGGATTTATCTACCTTGAAGTCAGAAGTAATAACGCACCCCCTCCCCCCGGGAACAAGCTCCTACGGGCGTGGCTCCACCATTGTTTTCTCACCGGCCGACCGAGATGAGGAGGTGCTTTCCTTTTGTGGCATAGTCTTTGACGTTTTTGCCATTTGATTTTAAGGGTAAAGAGGAATGGAGATGATAATATTTGGCGTTTTAAGAAGGGATCAATAATGGAACTTGAAGATTTGAAGATGAAAAACTTGTAGGATGCCGAGAGCTTTGAAGATTAGAGAAGAAGAGATTGAAAGTAAGTTTGAAAGAAAGGAAAATGACCTATTTATGGGTTTCACGGTGACGGTTCAAAGCTGCTAGTGGTCATCCATCAACTGACACACATTAAAAACCTGGGGAACTGTACCGAAGGGATGTTTCGGTCACCTATGTCGCTTACGTCACGGTGATGAAGTCATGACAAATCGAGGTAAAGATCGAAGACTCAATTCGTTTCTTGTCGTTACATTCCAAAAAACGGGGGACTATCTGTATACGGTTAAAACTAGGCTCACCTGATTTTGTTGATTAACCGAGGCCAGGATGATGGGCCGAGGATCATCCGAATATTATATCAGACCGAAACATGAAGGTGAGGTATCAAGCTGGGGATTCGAAGTACCGATCGAGATCGAGACCAGTAATGATAAAGGCCAAACAAGATAGACATCGAGCAAGACCAAAGATAGCATACTAACGAAAAGTCGAGATATCCGTGACCGCTCAATGATCGTGGCGGAAATCTCGGAATAGATCAAATCAAGAATGGTTATTTAGCTAATCATGGGATTTTCTTATGTAATTAGAATTGTACCATAAGTATAATTCCTCTACTATATAGGGGGGGGAGGGGAGGTTCTAATCATTTGTAATCATCTTACTCTCGCATAACAAAGCAATACGATACTCTTTTCTCTCTTAAACTCTCTTGTTCTTCAGTTCAGTTCATATTTCTCAACTATATTCTTAGCTGGTTCGAGGGCGATCTAACTCGAGTGCCAAATTGTATTTCTACATTAGTTTGCCTTATCTTACCGTTAATTTCTAGCATTAATCATCATATGCCTGGCCTCTCTTGCTACCACGGTAGCACCTAGTGTGGTCAGCATCAATCGTGTTCGGGCAACGAAGCTTACACTCATTCACATTGGATTTATCAATTCGTGCTAGGTAAAATCACATATCCTTAAAATCACTTATAAGTTTAATTGTTATCCGATTTTAAGGGTAAACAACGAGGTAAGTGATACTTTAAGCTTTGATGCTTGTTTTTCAGAAACTCATTTTTAAAAATGTATTTTCTCTGCTTGGTCCATGTGTTAGAAAAAGCATGTGCTTGGAAGAATCGGTGATTTTAGACTAGTCGCAAATATATTATTATATGAAAAATATAAAAAAAAAAAATTATAAGTTGTATGATGGCGTGATACGACTGTGAGCCATGATGTTGAGTTTACTACATTGATACGGATGTGAGCCATAGTGTTGATTGATACATTGATACGGCTGTGAGCCATGATATTGAGTTTGATACATTGATACGACTGTGAGCCATGGTGTTGAGTTTGATACGGCTGTGAGCCATGATATTTGAGGCATTGTGTATGCCTTTGTATATCACCGAGCATTTTGTATGCTTCTTGATATATTTGGCGTATTGTGTATGCTCCCGTTACATATTTGAGGCATTGTGGTACTGTTGTAGTTTTATAGAAGTGTTGGTTAATTTCTTTCACTCTAGTTATGACAAGTCCATGTAATCCATTGTTAGTTAATTGTTGTTAACCCTGTTAATACCTATATATTGTATTATGATATACTTATTGTGTTAGTATATTATTTTTGTGTGGTGTGTTTGTATTTTGATAATACTTGTTTCAGAGGTATTTAAAGTGGTAGGTCGAAGATTTTACTGAGTTATATTTACGTATAACCCACTCTGTACCTGCATCTCCATGTAGATACCGTAGATAGAGTTAGTGGCTGACGAGTCTGTTCAAGTGGATCCTATTACTGAGGTGAGCCACCGCATGGTCCGTGTTGGCTTTTGTTTTGTCTAGTTCGTGTTAGTTATTTTTTTTTTTTTGGGTTTGCATACCCGTCAGTAAAACTCATATTACTCTGTTAGATGCTCCATGGTCTTAGTGTGGAATTTGAGCTAGAATTTTATTATTTGAGTGGTTGTTAGTTTTTCTATCAATTGACTAAGGTATTGGGTGATAATTATTCGTCTCTAATTATTAATATTATTTTTAGCTCTGCACTTAATTGTTCTTCTAGTATTTGAGTAAATGGCTAAATGTTTGAGAAAGGATTCGTCGTTTGTTATAAGGTTCAAGACTTTTATCTAAATATATAATTATCTATTTATAAAAGAGGAATTTATGGGGACTACCTATTAAACTTAAACTAATTTCTTGGTTGTACTCACTTGGATAATAATTACTATACATACCTATTCCTTATAAATTATTACCCGTCCATCCATTCAGAAAGTCTTTAAAGTCTTCACGAGCAATACATCTATACCTAATCCACACTTGATCTCCTTCCTTCAATTCAAGGTGAGAAATATATTTTATTTCTCCCTCCATTGATTTTCTCTCTTTGTTCTTGCTTTTATTTTCATATAAATTGTTTATTTGATATGCAATCTTTTTATAATATTCGCAAAGTAAAATATTGATAAATTAATGGGTGCATGGAGTAGCAATGTTTGTTTAGTTATGTGATGCTTTTGTGTATACGACGAAAGAGGTTTGCTCAATATCTATAAATTACGATTCAATCAACTCACTATACACATGTAGTTTAATTTTCTCTTGCTGAATGAAATCTTTGCCCATTGAATACCTTTCATCGCCACACATCGCTCTCTCCCCCTCCTTACAAATTTTATATTTTCTCGCCGCTATTTGTTCTAGTTCGAGTCATTTTTCGAAATTTAATGTGATTTTGGTGCTATTAAATATTACTTACAGTACATTCTAGAAGTACATACTAAAATTTGATCACAGTTGAAGTTGATTTGAAGTGATTGAGATCGAAACTTTCAGTTGAAAATCGTAAAAGAACACAGTTACCACCGATGCGGTATACAATATGCTGTAAAAATATATAGCTATACTGCAATAGTATACCATTATAGTATACTCCATCTGTTCCAGTTTATGTGAACCTATTTCCTTTTTGGTCTGTTCCAAAAAGAATGACTCCATTCTAAATTTGGTAACAATTTAGCTTAAACTTACAATTCTACCATTAATGAGAATCTTTTATAACCACACAAATACTGTGGGCCCATTTTTGACTTGTTTAGGACCACAAATTCCAAAGTCTTCATTTTTTTCTTAAACTCCATGCCCAGTCAAACAAGTTCACATAAATTGGAACGGAGGGAGTACACTATACTACAATGATATACTGTAATAATGGGGGGGGAAAACACAATTACCTAACAGTATAGCGCTACGATATATAATATACTATAAGAGTATATATCTATATTGCAATAATATACTGTTATAGTATACAATATACCATAACGATATATTATAATATTATGCAATATACTGCAACAGTATGTTGTAACAGTATACAGTATACCATAATAGTATACTTCGACTACTATTTGTTGAATCATCTAGGTGTTATTGTGCAAAGTTAAAGTCATGGTTATAGTAACATTATACTATTATAGTATATAATAAGATATAACGATATATCGTAATGAATAAGTTTTTTTTAATTTTTTCAACTAGGTCCTTGTAAATATTTTCTTAAATAAATTTTTTTGATGAAGTTCCATGACAATAATGTTCATTGTATAAAAAATAGGTGTCAGAAGACATAAAACGGTAATATGATAAAAAAGGGAATTTAAAAAAATGTTGAATGAAATTAGAAAAGGCACGAAAAAAATAAAGAAAAGGAAAGAAAAATAAATAAATAAATAAAAAGAAAAATGCCAAATTGAGTATACAACCAGATTATGGTGAATAAAAAAATAAAGAATAATATGATTCTTGAAAAAGATATGAACAGAAAAGAAAAAAAGGAAAAACTAAATAAAAACGAGAAAAAATAAAAGGAGAAAAGAAAAAAAGAACAGAGAAATAAGAAAGAACATGAGAAAAAAGAATCACCCACAAAACCTATAATGAGTATGAAAGGTAATTAGTTTAGTGGGTAGAAAATTAATGAGTAAATAAAAGTAATTAGTTTAGTATTTATAGGTAAAGCTATAAAACTACCTTTACAAAATCAAGTTCAACGTCTTAAAATATACTTGTCGACCCTGCATGTCTATCAACCTTCAGTCAAACAAGCTATACGGACTCATAAAACATTTTCTCCCACAAAAATCAAAATATATCCTTCGATGCACTCTTAATACACGTGGTTTACATAAAAGTTCACAGGAAAAGCCAGCTGATGTGGTCTAAAAAAAGGTAACCACTCAAAAACATTATGTAGCAAGTAGGCAACTATTTCTGACGTTGTACTTCAAAGGCCACAAAAATTAGTTTGTCTATACAACCACTCGTATTGTGCATATCCTACAGGTAAGCAATTGACAGCCCCTTGATTTCCAAATACATACAGAAATGGAAATAAATAAAGTAAAAAAAGGCGATCTAATCACAACCAGAAAAAGACTACACAAAATCAAGACCTTCGCCAAGTACACGTAGGAATATGCATCAAAAGATCCATCAACCATCAAAAACAAAAATCCATCCAAATAGATTATTGTTAACTAATTTTGATTAAATTTATATATTTATTGTGATGAAATAATCCAAATACACCTAAATTGTCATTAGACACCACTAAAACGTAAATTAGGAACATGTTATTTGGTACAGGATGCAAATAACTATTTTCGGTCTCACTTCATGTTCTTTCCATATATTTTATTTATTTGTCAATCAAGGTACATAAAATAAAGAGAACTGGAAAAACATAATCTTTGAGAAAAAGTTTAAAAGGCTCGAAACGATTGGTTGGATTGGCCTCTCAATTGGTGCGACTGCAGGGCGCTGAGCGCTGACCCTGTAGGATTGCCCCCTGTGTTCGTTGCGGAGTTCTTAATCCTTCAACTGGAAAAATGAAGGCCCACTCAACAAGCCGTTGTATCTCTTTTAGATCACTTCAACTACATGTTCCACCGGCTACTCTACTCCGGCCAAAACCTCTATTCAAAAGGCTCAGGCATAGCCACGTCAGCTTTTCACTCCGTTGTTCGGCCGACGGTACCCATAACTCCGCCGACGTAATTAACTCCTCCGCTACAAGACGTAATGTACTGTTCATGCCTTTACTTACAATCGGAGCTTGTGCTCTCCGGTCGGCAGTGGCCAGAGCGGACGACAAGCCGCCGCCGGAGAGTACGCCGTCGACTACAGTGGAGGCTCCGCCGCCTGCTCCAGCGGTTAAGGCGGAGGAAAAGAAAGAGGAAGTGATAAATTCGAGGATTTATGACGCGACGGTAATTGGAGAGCCGTTGGCTTTGGGGAAGGATAAAAAGAAGGCGTGGGAGAAGCTCATGAATGCTCGGGTTGTGTATTTAGGCGAAGCTGAGCAAGTTCCGACTCGAGATGATAAGGAATTGGAGCTGGAGATTGTGAAGAATTTGAGGAAAAGATGCGCCGAAGCAGAGCGACCCATTTCGTTGGCTTTAGAAGCATTTCCCTCTAATTTACAACAACAACTCAATCAATACATGGCTAGAAGGTTATAATTCCCTGGCAGTATTTCCATAATTTGGTTATTGACAATCAAAAAACTTGTTTTTGCCCTATTTGCACTGTATAATACTTCAATGAAGGTGAATTAATTGAACCTCCTTCCTTCAAGCTAGCTCCGCCCCTGAGTATTGAAGTCGTGGAATAAATCTTGTTAGAGTTAATGCGATATCTTTACCAAAGAGTTTGTTATAGTGCACCTGTTACATCTAATGTATAGATAAATTTTTACATGAAATAGTTGCATTGAGATATTTGTATGAGACATGTATCTGATGTTATACACTTGATATTGCAGGATTGATGGAGAGAGTTTAAAGTCTTATGTAGCACATTGGCCAACTCAATATTGGCAGGAGTATGAGCCCTTATTGACCTATTGCCGCGACAATGGGGTTCGGCTGGTGGCATGTGGTTTGCCTCTAGAGGTACTTATTATCTGTCTTCATGTTAGTTGATGGGCATGAACTAGAAATATTTATGAATCCCGAGGAAAAGGCAGCAAACAATATTACCTATGAATGATAGTTAGCAGAAAAAAGATGGACTCCTTTTTATTATCATGGAAGATCTCTTCGTTCTTAAAATTCCAATTCTTTTCACTGCCTTAGTGCTCCTCATTGATCAAGTTTTTCTAGCTTCATAAGTTACACGTGAAAATGATATTTCTTCTTTTTTTCTGGATTAGGTCCTACGAACAGTTCAAGCAGAAGGTATCCAAGGGCTTTCAAAAGCTGATCATAAGAAATATGCTCCTCCAGCTGGTTCAGGTTTCATCTCAGGCTTTACATCCATGTCACGCAGATCGTCCATTGATGTAAATCTGCTGAACCAGCCTACTCCTTTTGGACCAAGCTCGTATCTCTCTGCACAAGCAAGAGTTGTTGAGGAGTACAATATGTCCCAGATAGTTTTACAAGCAGTGATGGATGATGGAGCAGCTGGTATGCTTGTTGTTGTCACAGGTGCTACCCATGTCATGTATGGATCAAGAGGGACTGGAGTGCCTGCTAGAATTTCAAGGAAGATACAAAAGAAAAATCAAATTGTCGTACTACTTGACCCTGAAAGACAATGGCTAAGGAGGGAGGGAGAAGTTCCTGTTGCTGATTTCTTGTGGTACTCCGCAGCTAGACCTTGTAGCAGAAATTGTTTTGATCGTGCAGAAATTGCCCGTGTGATGAATGCAGCTGGCAGGAGGCGAGATGCATTACCTCAGGTTAGTCATTTATGCTTCAAGGTGAAGGACTTTAACCAATCAGCTTCCAAAACTCACATTTGGCTGCAGTCAAAAATACAGATTGAATCGTTGAAACAGATAGTTTCCTGCTAACTGAGTCTGTCAAGCTTCTGCTATGGAGCTTGAAGTTATTAACCAAAAAATCAGTTATGCTTCACAATATCTTCCAATGCCTCCTGCTACCTGAGTTCTTCAGAGATGGGGTTTCATAACCAAATTTCATAGCTTGTACGTTATAGAAATTTAAGAAATGATGAAAAAAGAAAAGCTTGCTTCTTTACACCAAAAGCTTGTCAGATGAAGTTAATAGATTAATAGAATGTCTTTAGAATGCACTATTTTTCAGTATGGTGAAAAATATACAAATTGCTGAACCTCTTATAAATGTAGCAAAAGTTTAGGCCAAGACATCCATACTATATTTGTAGAGAATACTTCCACTTGGAGATTTGTGATTATGCTTTATGAGAGACTTATATCTAATGAAGGACCTGAGATCATCTGGCTGCAGAATCCCGCTCTCAGTCAGTAACCAGAGATGGGAATCTTCATTCCACCTTATCTTGATCTGGTTCAACATAACGTTTCCTTACTATCGCTTGTTAGCTTTGCGAGGTATATTCTGTATGTGAAGGATGTCCTATAACCTCAAACAGTGCTGTATTCTATGTAAGGTTCATGTTCGTGATTAAGACTAGGTAATGAATTGAAAATTATGCATCAGTTCACTCTGGTCCATGCCTAATGCTCTCTCCTTGGATGCTTTATCTAATTCCCGAAGACCCTGTCTAGCTTGGCTTGTCTCTGGGCCCATTAGCAATTAGATGTTTCTCACTTATCAAAATGAATCCCTTTTGCAAATGGACTTTTAGTACTGTGGAGAACTTCTCTGATTGAATCCTACCCTTCATTAGATTGGAAATTATCATGTTCCGACGGAAGCACCGTCTAGTTTCTCTCATGTGCATCGCATCTACTTCATTTTCTTATGGTGATGGTGTTTGGGCCAACTTATGCGCACATCGGCTATTCTACCAGGTAGATGCTACCTCCCACCAGCACTAATACTGCTTTGAATCTGGCCATCAAAGCTTAGGCAAATGGGAAGAAAGAACCTACTAGTATTTTCTTCATCAAGAAATAACCTATTGTGTTTTGTTTCTGCTAGGATTTGAACCCTGGTCTCCAAGGTTCGCACCACTTCATTAACCACTAGGCTACACCTTGTGTGCTCATGTCTACTTCATTTTTGAAACCTTCTTTTCAAGTGGCAATAACTTTATACTACAGGACCCACTCCTTGTATAATCAGAGTCCTGCACTTGTGGCATTTATACCATTTACCGCAACCTTGGCCCCTGAATAGTGTGTTAAAGGTCCTTAGATGCAACTTTATTCATTCTATCTGCTGTATTGAATTGGTTTTGATTGATACCTCTGCTTGTTTATTAATAAGGTATCTTCTCTTCTTAAGCAAGCATCGGTCATATTTTCATCTCAGTAGTGAATTAGATCCCACAGAATTTTTTGAAGTTACTCATCATAAACTTTTCTACTACATTTTGTGGACGTTGCTTGGCGCACTGGTAAAAATTGACGCCATGTGACCAAGAGGTCAGGGTTTCAAGCCGCGAATATAGTCGCTTGCAGAAATGCAAGGTAAAGCGGTGTACATAAGACCAAGGTAGTTTGGCCCTTCTCCGGACCTCGCACATAACAGGAGCGTAGGGCACGGGGCTGCCTTTTTTTTTTGTGGTGGACATAGCTTCCTGAGCAATTAATGGATGCAGAAACTATTAGGTATTCATTGAAAAATCTCTTACTACAAATGTACTAAATAATTCCAGAAATAAAGGGGTTACAAGTTTCATAATTTCATTACAGGATGACTACCATCCTGTTTGCTAATTGCTATTGCTGTTCTCCGACCAATAAACCACAGCACCCTGTTACTTTCGTACACTAGAACCAAGTTTGAGCTTGGATAATAATGCCTGTTAAAAATTTGGGTCCCAAAAGCATCTGTAAAAAGGGCTTGTCCTTTTGGTTTTTGATCAGTAAGTGAGAGTGACACAGGCTTGTCTTCCCAGGTGTAGTCACATCTTCATATTGGTAGAAAGTATCAAAGTAATTGAGATAAAATTGAACGAAGTGGCACTAGGAACTGTTGGAAGTATTTGGTAAGAAACTTCATTCTGGAAACACGCATTTTTTTTTCGTTTGTGTAGCTGAATCAATCAGCACTTTTTCTTATAACCAAAAAAACCTCTCTTTTTTCAGCCTCAAAACTTGGTGATACTAGGCTCACCTTTTACCATTCTCCTTCACTAGTCAAGATTCGCACTCGTGACATGCCTCTACAACACATCCGCTCTGTGTTTATTTGCCTTTGAACCAAAGCCCTGGGAGCTATAGCACTTTTTTAGCAGGGTTTCCGTGAGATTGTAGAGTCACGGATACTGTAGCTACAATGCTAACATCTGTGGAATACATATTCCTCTTCCTGTTTTCCCAATGTCTCATCTGTTGTGGTTAATTGACATTTCATAGTAGAAAGTCGAAGTTATTACTATCTATGGCTTCAAATTTCAACTAGGATACACTACTTGCAACTTGAAAGTATCTGATACTGCAGCTGTTGAAAATGTTTACATGCTAGTAATTGTGCTTCTGTTAAGTTGCACTCTGAGGAACTTTATCTCATTACAGTAGCAACTTACTCTTTTTTTTCAGGATCTTCAAAATGGATTAGATCGTGGTCTGGTGTCTCCGGAAGTGCTGCAGAACTTTTTTGATCTAGAGCAATATCCTTTCATTTCAGAGTTAACTCATCGCTTTCAGGTGTGCCATGATAAACATCTATTTTTACACCACCTTAAGGAGAAAAGAGCATGAATAAAGAAAGAAAAAATTAAATAAAAAGGATGATTTTTCTTTTTTACCTTTTTTTTTTTTAAATTTTACGCTTGTAGTTGAGTATAAAGAAAATGCTAAGTTGGTTGTAGTTGAAAAACCTTGTTCTGATGCAGGGTTTTAGAGAGAGATTGTTGGCCGATCCTAAATTTTTACATCGATTAGCTATTGAAGAAAGTATATCAATAACAACAACTCTCTTGGCACAGTATGAGAAGCGTAGAGAAAATTTCTTTGAAGAGCTTGATTATGTTATTACAGACACTGCCAGGGGTATAGTTGTGGATTTTTTCACAGTGTGGCTTCCTGCTCCAACGATTTCTTTCTTGCCAGTTGCTGATGATGTTGATGCGCCTAAGAGCGTGGAAGCATTGAAAGGTCTCCTGGGTTCTATCCCAGATAATGCTTTTCAGAAAAGTCTTGTTGGGAAGGATTGGAATGTGAGCCACAGAGTTGCGTCTGTGCTTGTTGGTGGCCTTAAATTGGCCGGTGTAGGATTTATTTCTAGCATCGGAGCAGTGGCTTCATCAAATATCTTGTATGCAATACGCAAAGCATTAAATCCGACCTTTACTACTGTTCAAAAGAACAAGCGGTCTCCAATACTGAAAACAGCGCTTGTATATTCATCATTTCTTGGCACATCTGCAAATCTACGGTATCAGGTACCTTAAACATCCACATATGCTTGAGAATTTAGTCTTTTATACCATTGTTTTCAGATCCAAGATGATGATTATTTATTTTCATTGGATATATCCCTTTCAAGTTTGGAAAAAGGCTATATTAACATTAAACTGAAAATCTGATTCTTAATCAACTTTGCTCCCTTCATCTTTTACTAATATGTTTGACACGAGCGTTCACTCAAACATATAGTAGATGTTACTTTAGAATACCTATCTGACAATGATTTAACTGTTAGTTCTATAGCTTGGTGCCTTTTCAAGTTCCTTAACTTCCTATTAATTTGTTTTAGGTTCAACTAAACATAAATATACTTGAAATGCAGGTTATTGCAGGATTAGTAGAACACCGGATTGCAGATCAATTAGCGGACCAAACGTTACTTGTAAATATGCTATCTTTTGTTGTTCGAACAATCAACTCCTACTGGGGAACCCAGGTTAGATACAGCCTAAAATTTGTTGAAGTTAAATCTTTTTTTTTTTTCCTTCTCTTTTTTATGAGTAACCGATGATAAACACCTTTATCAGTATCCCAGTGACTAGTCATGTAGGTTAGTGGTAATGAAATCTAAAAGATAGTCTTTATGAGGGTCTCCTCAGGGTAGTACCTTTTATTTATTCAATTATATGATAATCGAGAAATTTCAAGGGCAAGTTGGCGCAAGGCAGGGGCGGATCTATGTAGAGGAGACGGGTTGGTATGCCACCCGGACGCTCGGGTAGAATTTCTTGTACATACTGGTATTTCACGAAAATTATAGTTATTATCCAAAGAGTGGCACCCAGAATCACAAAGTGGCTGTAGGTGCCATGGTAAGATAGCCACGTTCCACAAACATGACCCGAGATCGAAGCTCTTTATGGAGCAATGGATTTTTGCTTTTCCTCTCGGCCTTACCCGTGCCCTTTTTCCATTTGTTAATCTTTCTTCTCTTTTTCTTAAATTCTTGTAATTTTGTTCATCTTTGTCTTTCCTCTCATTGTACAACCCCATTTTTACTTTATATTAAACATTTGCTTCCTTTTGCTTTTTCTAGATCTAAAATACTTTTTTATTTAAATGTAATTTTAATTATTTTCTTCTGTTATCCATATACTGTTGTTTTCCCTTTGATTTTGAGTAAAAGGACCAAACGTTTTTAGTTTGGTTATCATGTATCTTATAGAGTAAATCGAATTAATTCAAAACAAAATAGAATAAACAATAGAAAATTAGCAAAATATACAGCCTAATTTAATCTCCTTGACTAGTGGTAAATTTTAATTAAATATAGTGGCACCCGTAGTCATCGAATCCTGGATCCGCCTCTGGCGCAAGGTGGTACAGGAAACTAGAAAAGGGAATGAGAGGGACCAGATAATTCTCAAAACCATAGCATTTTCCCTATCATACTACTATTATTTATTTCTCCCATTATCCAAACTCATGCCTCACATGCTCTTATCCCCGGGTCTCACACATTGTTTTCTAACCTCCCAAACTTGCACTCTGGCGTAGCCTCTTGCCAATTTCATTCATAACATAAGAGTTTGATGACTATTTCACATTTGAGATGTTTCTTATTGTAGAATTTGTAGTGTTTAAGTTATTCGCCTTTCCCCGTCTTACTGATCATTCATCCACCTATCATCGCATTACTGATAAAGTAATTTTTCTGTTTGCAAATGATTAATACTTCTGTATCTCTTCTTCGCAGCAATGGATCGACCTTGCACGGCTTACGGGATTGCAGGCTCAGAAGAGTGAGCAAGTTTCGGATCTTGCTCCAGATTCTGCAAATCCTGCTGCCATTGGTTGCAATACACCAGAAGATACCAATATTGACGAAATCAACAATCAATAGTAACAGTGTCACTTCCTTATCTTCTCCTCTACTTTCTAGCATAACTTGTAAGCAGCAGTTTTGATTCTTTGCTGTATATTATTCACCTTTAGCATGTCAGTATACACATAGTTGAAACACACGTCTAATAAATCTTTTTGATTCAGAGACTCAATCTACTTTGCCGAGAATAAAAGGTGATTGAAGCTACATTAGAGCAATGTTTACCTATAAGCCAATACATCATTGCACTGGATACGTTCAAGCACAATTGGATACCTTATTAATAATTGAAACTATAAAATTGCGTTTTTGCTGAAGATAGTGAAATATAGGAACTTACTGCCACAATCTGATACTATCAACACCGAACAATGACATAAACTTTGTTTATTTTAACTGGCTGAATACAAGGTACTTAACCTACAAAAACTGACAATCTTGTAAATGACGAAGGTGAGATCATTGATGAGCCCAATCTCTCAAAGTACGTCTATGTGCCAGAATTTGATAATGTAGACTAGAATAAAAGGAATAGAGGAAAAGGATAAAAACATGTATGCAAAAGATGCCCAGAAGTTAGTTAACTTTTGGTGGCTGTTTTCCCCTTATTATTTAGTGCTTGAGAAATAGTTGCTACAAAGGGTTGGACAAATTGAGAATCAACATTTTCACTGTAGCTTTTAACAAGATGCTCACTTTAGAGTACAACAACAACAACAATCCCAATATAATCCCACATAGTGGGGTCTGGGATTTTCACTTTAGAGTACATTGTCAAAATTGACTTCTCAGGAAGTGTTTCAGTAAAAGGTGGGAACAAATATAATCTTAATGATACGAGCAATGCAACTTCTTTATTGTCAGTTTTTAACCAAATGCCTCTCATTTTTGAAGTACATTGTCGAAACTGATTTCTCACGAAGTGTTTTATTAAGTATTGCAACCAAAATCATCTTGATGATACAACCAATGAAACATTACTAGACCAAGAAAGCGAGTTATGAAGTTCCCATTCATTAGCTCCTTCAGCAGTGGTTAGACCTTAGATATGATAGGATCCTGCAGCTCCTTTGACCTCTCTTGAAGCTTCTGTTTAGTTTTCTCCAATGCTACTTCTAAATTTTTCATCTGCACCATCATTCATTTTTATGTTCAGCATTTCTTTTCTTTTGCTACTATGAAATTATGATTCAGTTGCTGAATATGAAAATTGTATTATACCTGTTGCCTGGCAAACCTGTTGTGGATGAATAGCCCGCTGAATAGATCAAAACTATCTCTAACTGAGCTCTCCTTCTGCGTGTTGCCCATTTTTAGTGTGTAACAAAAAACCAGGTCTCAGAAGTTGAAAATTACTTCTAGAGGATAAATGTGCTTGTACACTTAATTTTCTACAAGTGTAATCTTGAAAAGGTACAAGTCAATGTTGTATTTACCACTTGAACAAGTTTCTGAAATCCCATTGTGTCTATGGGGGTGGGTTCAACCTCCATTTCGTATAGAATCCTGTTAGGTGAAGAAAATTAATAGTAGTTGGTAATTGTGATGACCTCTTTGTACAGTTGTAGGTGACACAAGTTACCTGCCAATTGTGTGAGTGAGAAATTGACTTCGAGCAGCCAATTTGTCATGCTCTTCACAAGTCATTTCCAGCATTTTGCAACCCTGGCAACAGAAGATACGTGCAGTTCTCAGATATGGGGTTCTCTCTCCTAACTTTTCCAGTCATCTTGAAATATAGGAAATTTCAGCTTAAGCAGCTAGTAGTGGAATGAATTTTGCTATTCTAGCTGAGGAAAGTAATAGTAATAACGTTGAACACAAGTTTGGCATGTTTATACTTCTTACCTCAATTGAAAAGATTTGCAGAAAACTGGAACACAGAGATTGATCTCTAATTCGAACCATGTCGTACATAAAAGTCAAGTCAGTCCATCCATCTTTTCCACTTTCTGGTCCAAACATTGGGTGTGTACACAGCAAGTCGCACTCCTCGGGCAATATCTTTCGAACACATAGCATGCAACCTTTGTTAGATAAAATGGAAACCATTTACTGTCAAAATACCAAAGTAAGTGAAGCAGCAGAAATCAAAAGTATTGAAACTAATAATGTAGATGTGAATTGCCTACTCGCAAAAGGACATCTTTTGGGTGTTCTTTCACTGAGAGTACATCAACAAAAAGTGTAGGCCGCTTGAGACAGTGGAATGGTATTGACTCTACAACTCGTGATAGAGACAAGATCGATGTGCTAATCATAATAACTTCATTGTCTGATTCAAGAAATGCACTCATATCCCTGCAAGTGAATAAATGAACATAAGCAGTCATTAACTGGATAAGTTAATCTTCTTTATTATCGATAAATCGTCTGCATATATACCTGAAGAATAGGATGCCCAACTTTGCGCATAAGTCTGAATAATCCGATCTAGAAGTAGCCCTGATTATATGGCCTTGTTTTATCATGGTTTTGGCCAAAAACTGTGCGAAAGGACCAAATCCAATTATACCTATACGCATAGTTCTTTGTTGGGAAGAAGATGAAGGAGACATGGGTGCGAGAGAGAAAAAGATAACAGCGGCAAAGGGGAGGAAGAAGATGTACGTAATTAATGCGGCGTTTTATCTCACTAAGTAATGCGGGGTTTAATGAATCGGACACGTCTTATACTTTTCTCAGTATAGGGAGGCCGGTCAAAATGTTGTGACGCGGGAGCGCTAGCTATAAAAAAGAAGGAAACGGAAACGACTCTTACCTCTTTTTTAAATGTCCCTTCAGGGATATCGTGTTCGGTTGTCCGACCATGAAAAGCACCAAACTAGATCCGATGGTTTTGCGTATGATTTTTTTATCACTAAAATATGATAAATAGTACTCCCTCATGTCCAAAATAAGTGATTTTTCGGTTGTTTTCACACATATTAAGAAATTCACCTTTTAACATTAATTAGCATATGAAATTGACCATATTAACTTTTACTATATCTTCGCATAAATACTCCTAACACATATTCTAACATTATTTACTTTAAGGGTAATGTAGGAAAAAATTAACTAATTCATTCTTGAAATCTGGAAAAATCGCTTATTTTGGACCACAAAAAATCACTTATTATGGACCGGAGGGAGTAGCAGGGTATGTGTTTACCCTTAAAATCGGATAACAACTAAATTTGTAAGTGATTTTTGTTTGACCAAAAAATACTAATCCTTGGTTATACTAATTAATAAGTTATTAAGGCGGGTCAATCCTAGTTAGAGCTAATAATCCTAGATCTGAGACGGATAACATGAACAACAATATAGTTGAGTGAAGATGTTGACAATAAGTGTGATCAGATGTAATAGTATGTAAAAAGATCAAGCATTAAATAACATTAAATGTAAATAAATGTAAATAGAAGGGAGGATTCACCCAATATTGAAGAGGGTGTATGATCCCTTCCTCTGACAATGATGAATGACACGAGTGTGAGAGAATATTATACACTTTCTTGGATCTGATTAAAATGACAATAAAATAGTTCACAAAAAGCTTGAATCTCTGCTAAAAGTAATTCTTTGTATTTTCTCTGAGAGCTTATCCGTTTACAGGTGTTCTTATCATATGGAATATTACATGCCTTTTCCCCCTTCTTTCTTTTTATTTATATGGGATATTCCCATAGAACCCTAAAAGTACAAACAGAGAGAATATTCAGTAGAATATTCCTTCTGAAGATCCCAATACAAAACTGGTCATTACTTCTAGTTCTACTACTCGAGATCGACCACGACTGGTCGCTGAGCTGTTCGATTCATGTGATTACTGGTCGACCACGATCACGCCACTCTTAATGGTTTGCGAGTTGCTCTTATCGTCATTTTCTGCACAACTTTATCCTCAATCTGATTTTGACCCATACAGTTTTAAGGATATGTGATTTCACTTGGCACAAATTGAAAAATACGAGAACTAATATTAGAAATTAACTGTAAAATAAAGCAAACCAATATAAAGCGCAGTTTGGTCCTCGAGCTTGGTCGCCCTCGAACCGACTAGTGTATTATCGAAAAAGCAAGAACTGAACGATAGAATAAGAGAGCTTAAGAGAGAAAATGTATTGTATTGCTTTGTTATGTGTGAATATGACACTTACAAAATAATTGGAACTCCCTTTATATAGTAGAGGAGTTCTACATATGGTAAAATTCTAAATATAGAAGAAAATCTCATGATTGGCTAAATAACTGGTCTTGACTTGATACTTGCCGAGATTTCCGCCACGATCCTTGCCCGGTCACGAATATCTCGGCTTTCTGTGATTCGACACAACAGGCTTCCTTTGGTCTCGTTCGATCCCTATCCCGCTTTGGTCTCGATCACAGCCGATCTCGATCTTGATCTGTCGTTGATTCATGATCTTAGAAATCCATCTCTATGTCATGGTTCGATACAATGTGAGGTCGAACCTTGACCTGCCATCCCGATCTCGATCAGCCATACAAAATTAGGCAAGTCTGATTTTGACCGTATATAGATAGTCCCCTCATTTTTGGAGTGTAATAACAAGAAACGAATTGAGTCTTCAAACTTCACCTCAGTTTATCATGACGTGAGTATCGTGATGTAAGCGGCAGAAGTGACCGAAACATCCCGTCGGTACAGTTTTCTAGGCATTTAATGCGCGTCAGTTGGCGGTCGGCCACTGCCAGCTTTGAACCGTCGTTGTGAAACCAATAAATAGCCACCTTCTTCACTCTTTCAAACTTTACTTTCAATCTCCTTCATTCTAATCTTCATAGTTCTTTGCCTTCTTCAAAGTTTCCTATCTTCGGGTCTTTGAGTTTCTTTGCTTGTTCTTCCTAAAACACCAAATATTCCCACCTCTATTCTTCTTTGCCTACGAAGAGCTTATTCCCTGGGGTTGCGTTATTGATTCCGACTTTAAGGTCGAGAAAACCTCATCGGTTTCTGGTCGCTGCAAGCCGATATCGAGATATATATGCTCGATACCCAAAAGCCTCATTAACCAGGTGAAGAAATATTGAAATTGAGGAAACGAAGAGGTTGTGATACCGGCCCCAGAAGAAGCGATCACTACCCATGTGGAAGGTTTCTTGAGTGTTTACACTTACCCTTTCACGTTGGGTCCCCTCGATCCGGTCATCATAGACTTCTATTTTTCAAATGATAAAAGGATCTAGGTCGTGACTTCCACTTAGGTGGTTACCTAATAGGTTGTAAGTTCTGGGGAAATTTTGATTGGTTGGGGTCGTAATATAGCAATCACACCCGGTACTCACTCTATACCTCTCGGTAGTTTGAGTGATTTTGCCCAATTTGGCTTTCTCAAGTCCAAATGGGTATTGCACCATACAAGTGATAATAGCTCAAGTCGAGTCTTACTATCTCTAGATTCAACTCTTTAATTGGGGCTATCAAATACTTGAGTTCACCCCAATTTCTTGTTGGCCAAGTTTTCCTAGACTCAGTCCCCCTTTCTCAAGTAGGGACTAAGTCAATTAGGCATGAATCAATGTTTGCAACCATTGATTCTTGAGTTCAAGCAAGAACTAGGCTATATATCACTAACCCAATCACAAACAAGCCCTAATTCAAACACCCATTAAATACCCACACTAGGGTTGGGTCACAACCCTAGCTAGAAATTTAGCTACTCATGAAAAATAAAGAAATTAAAGAAGAAATAAAGATAGAATCCATAATTATTAATTATGGGGTGAAAATCTAATGTTTGGAGACAAATCTAGTACAAAATTACTTAAAGCAGTAAAGAGAAACGACTCAGGTGCTCTTACAAAAAAAAACCTTAACCTAAAAATGACAAAAGGTCCTATTTATATGTCACGACCCAAAACCTATGGGTTGTGATGGCGCCGGACACCACTGTCAGGCAAGCCAACCCCTAAATCAGTTGAGATACCATCCTGTTTAACAATTTCGAAATCGTTACCTTTATTGCTTTTCATAATCAAATAAATAAACTTTTGTAAATTAAACACGATAGGAAATCCATTTAATTCAATAAAACAAGACTCAACACATCCCCAGAACCCGGTGACACAAGTACATGAGCAGTTTCTAAGAATTTATACAATTATACAACTCTTGTCCGAGAAATAAATGGGACAAAAGCAATAGAGATACAATGTAAAGATATAAAAAGAAGGAGACTCTGTCAACTGCGGAACGCCTCCGGATGAATGCAGCCCGAGCAAGTCTCCAAATCAATCGCTGAACTATGAAGATACATGTGCAACAAAATGCACAGAAAGTGTAGCATGAGTACATATACATATATGTACCCAGTGAGTATCCCGCCTAACCTCGAAGAAGTAGTGACGAGAGGTCGACTTGACACTCACTAAGGTCCAACAATATAAATAGGACAGAATATGCTGAAAGCAGTAGACATGTGAAGGCAGTTACGCAGCAAATATATATAAGGCACTGAAATCCAAATAAATTCTGAAAATAAGTAAATAAGTAATTTCCTTTCTTTAAATCCGATGTGGCGTACGGCCCGCTCCCATAAATGCATCTTTGAATCCGCCGTGGCGCACGGCCCGCTCCCATAAATGTATCTTTAAATCCGCCGTGGCGCACGGCCCGCTCCCATAAATGTATCTTTAAATCCGCCGTGGCGTACGACCCGCTCCCATAAATGTATTCTTTAAATCCGCCGTGGCGTATGGCCCGCTCCCATAAATGTATCTTTAAATCCGCCGTGGCGTACGACCCGCTCCCATAAATGTATTCTTTAAATCCGCCGTGGCGTATGGCCCGCTCCCATAAATGTATACGAATACCTCTCAAATCCGCTGTGGTGTACGGCCCGATACCATATATATTACAAATACTTTTCAACTCCGCCATGGCGTACGACCCGATCCCATATATTTTACAAATACCTTTCAACTCCGCTGTGGCGTACGGCCCGATCCCATATATTTTACAAATATAAGAGTGGGGGAAATCACACATCGCTCGCGGAATGTAAATTGCGAAGCGGTCACATGCACACACAATAATCTTTAAAAACATTTACTTTCCATAACCAATTCCTTCCAATTATCAAATTTCATAAAATCTCAGAGAAAAGCAATATCACGCGATATCATGGGTTCATAACATATATGTCATTTGCAAGAAAGAGTATAAGGCATGTTGTGACCCTAAAATTTCACGACATGGCACAATTCCTTTATATATTACTTTCCGTAAAACAATTCTTTTCATTTTATTTTCCGTAAAACAATTTTATTTTTCCGTAACACAATTTCCTTTCATATTATTTAAATTCCATAAATCTCAGAGAAGCAAAACTACACATAGTAGGATTTCATAACATAAAGTTCATCACAAGAAGAACACAAGGCATGATGTGGGGCCTAACTACCCGGACATAACAATAACAGCCGCTACGTACGGACTCTCGTCACTAGGTGCGTACGTAACCCCCACAAACAATTACACACAGCATGTAGAACACCTATGGGGACAGTTCCCTCTTACAAGGTTAGAAAGGAGACTCACCTCGCTCCGAAGATTCATCACCGGCTTTCGAGCCCCTACGACGACCCCAACGGATGCGCAACGCCCCCAAACTATCCAAATAACAATAATTCAATGAAAGTATACTCAATTGATCATAACAAATTCAGATTACAGAGTTCCTCAGCCCGACTCAATGAAATGACCAAATATGCCCTCGGGCCCACGTGCCCGGACTTCGAAATTTCTTGAAGAAAATCTCTACCCGAAGCTTTACTGATTATATCACACAATTTACTCAAATATTCATGCTCAATTCGTGGCTAAAATCCAAATTTCCAAATTTCTAGGTTTTCTTCAAAAATCCTAATTTTTCCACAATTTCTCATGTTTAATCCATGAATAAATCTTGTATTTAACTTGAAATGACTAGGAGTAACTTACCTTAGCATAGATGACGAAAACCCTCTCTTGAAGCTCTCCAAAAATCGCCCATGGCTTTGAAGGAATGAAGAAAATGACCAAAATCCCGGTTTAAAACAACGCTGCCCAATTCTGCCCTTCTATGCGATCGCATGAAGTCGTCTGCGATCGCACATGCCACCCAGATCACTCCTTCGCGATCGCACAAGCACGACCGCGATCGCACAGGCCATTTCCAGCTCCCACCAAAATTCTTTCTCCGCGATCGCACCTTCCTCCTTGCGATCGCACTAGCCTGCCCAGCCCTTCTCCGCGATCGCACACCAACATCCGCGATCGCATAGGACAAAATCCTTTCCCCTCAATTTCCTCTCCGCGATCGCATAGCAAAGGCTGCGATCGCATAGCATTACCAAAAACACCAGAAAACAGCAACAACGATTTCACTCCGAAATGCCCCGAAACAACCCCGAAACACACCCGAGGCCCCCGGGACCCCGTCCAAATCACACGACTCAATCCCATAACACCCCACGAACTTGCTCGAGGCTTCAAATCACATAAAACAACGCCGAAATCACGAATCGCACTAAAATCCAACTTTATGAACTTGAAATTTCTAACTTTCACATCCGATGCCGAAACCTATCAAATCACGTCCGATTGATCCCAAATTCTGCACGCAAGTCATATTCAACATTACGAACCTTCTCCAACTTCCGGAATCGCATTCCGACCCCGATATCAAATTCTCCACTTCCGGTCGGATTCTCAAAAACCTTTAAATATCTATCTTTAGCCAAAAGGCTTCAAAATGACCTCCGGACATCCGAATTCACTTCCGATCGCGCTCCCAACTCCAGAATTACCATACGGAGCTATTCCCAGATCGGAATCCCAAAAAGACGTCAATATCTATGAAATTCTCTTCAAGCCAAACTTAGGAAATACCTTCAAAAATGCTAACTTCCACATTATACGCCGAAACGCTCTCGGGTTATCCAAAACCCGGTCTGAACATACGCCCAAGTCCGAAATCATCAAACGAACCTGCTGGAACCTTCAGATCCTGATTCCGAGGTCGTTTACTCAAAATTCCAATCTTACTCAATTTCTTCAACTTAAGGCCTCTGAAATGAATATTTTCCTTTCAATTCAACTTCGATCTTCCTTAATTTCAATTCAGACCGTACGCAAAAGTCAATATAGCTGAAATGAAGTTGTTCATGATTTCCAACCGCTAAACGACACGCTAGAGCTCCAAACGGCTGGTCGGGTCGTTACATTATACTAAGCTGAAAATATGACAAAAATGCCCTTGCGGAGGTTATGCGGTCGCATAATTCTGAGTGTGGCCCGCACTCTGAGCTTGACTGGTCAACTGGCTTTCTTTGCGGTCGCACAAAATTAGGATGCGATCGCACTTCATCAAGTGGTGCGGACCGCACATTTCTGAGTGCGGCCGCACACTTGGCTTCTACTGGGATTTGTACTTAACTCTGTGGACCGCACATTTGTGAGTGCACGGGCTACTGCGGCCGCACAATATTAATGCGGTCCACACATCTTCAACTCAAGGTTATCAGAATCTACTCCTCTGCGGTCTGCATATTAGTGAATGCGGCCTCACACCCTTTTTGAGTTGATTTTTACTTTTGGGTTCGTTTCCCAATATTCCTGCAAGAAAGCTCATTTCATTAGGTCTCGGGATACCTTTAAGCATTTTCGAGCTAAAACTCAAGTAAAAGAGGGCAAATAAGTGGTCAAAATCTCTACTTATCAACTCCTCCAAACTTAAGTTTTTGCTTGTCCTCATGCAATTAAGGCAATTCCCACCTCCATTAGAAAAAGGGATATTTCAGTTGTCCTAAGTTAAGTCAAAACACAAATCAATTAGGACCAACAACTACCCACACACCCATGAATCATTAACAACCATATGATTTGAAAATTAAAGCACAAATGGATCTAATGTGACACTTGAGCATCAAGGGTTGAATTTGATCATCAAGGAAGCTCGCACTTTCATGCAAGTCGCTGTGGTTCCCGAACTCCTCCTCCTATACTCTTCGGAGGCTCATCTATCTCACGAATGAAGAATTCAATTCAATGACTCGAGGAAGACTCGCTCGTCACTCTCAAAAGAATGTCATAAGCCCGGCTCTAAATACCATATGCTTGCCCCTCATGTAGATCACCACTAATGTAAGCTTGCTCGGATAGAAATCACGTAGGGATTTTTCGGCATGTAATGAAGGCTTTTGGATTAGGGAGGGTAATATCGGATTAGAATCAGTTCATCTTTCCTTTAGCACTTCATATTCTCTTGTGCTCATACTTTGCCGACTCTTTGAGTCATTTTCTTTTCCCTTAGAGGGATTAGAGAGACTTGACATCACTCTTTCTTTGTCATGCTATTCACGGTCTTCTTTTTGTCTTTCTCCATGCTTTGCACTTTTTCTTTCTTTTGCATCATTTCAACCCTTTCACATTATTCACTTTCTTTTTGTGTTTTTCTTTCTTCTTCCTTTTTTTTTCTTTGCCTTTTCCTCTTTTTCATTTCTTTTGTCTTTTTTTGCCTTGAAACCATCTTTAAATTCCTCATCTCTCCCCCAAACTCATGTTCTCTCCATTTGAATCACAAGAGTGCTAAAGAAAAGTCAGGTGCCAAGAGAGGGTCACTATAAAACGGTTAAAGGCTTGTAGCGTGGTTATTGAAAAGAAAGGCTTTAGTCTCAAAAGGGTTTACTAGGGATGATATCATTTGTGGGCCACGTAAGGTTTCAAAACAGGCCAAAGAGAGCCTACAATCACTTCTCAAGCCAAGATAACTTAGAATTTCGCCTAGAAACACATTTGGGGCAAGTTCTAGACCATTCGCACGGGTATTTGGACTTGTAACAAAACACCTTACCTCTCACACAACCGGATTATTAAAGAAAAAGAAGTCGAGGGCCCACAACAATAGCATTCAAGATTTAAAATCTCTACGGTTCAACTAAACCATCTGATGATTGCCTAAGTCAACACAAGATACACAAGGTCACTAACTAGAGCTATTTCTTTACAAAAACTTGTTTTTAACCATAAGCGCATTGTTAAGTGTGTTGGTACCAAGTGAAACGTGCTCGATTCTTATTTATTCATTACACTACTTGTTTTTACCTAAACATCAAAAACTGACTCAATAGACCACCCCCCAAATGAAAAATAATCATTGTCACCAATGCTTAACAAAAATAAGAACAAGGAAGGGTAGAGAGTTAAGAGAACTCCCTAAGTGGTCTCAGTCTGCATGGCATCTCCAGCACCCTCAGTCAGCATAGCATCTCCAGCACCCTCAGTCTCCTCAAGTTGTATCTCATCTTCACCTAGCTGAGGGACAACCGGGTTGCTAAGCATCTGGATCATCTCCTCAGTGGTATCAACAGTAGCATTCGGCTCCTCAAACTGGCCGGCTGCTGCCTCAGATGCCTCTGGTGCTGCCTATGCTACTGGGGTTGTTGTCTCCATAAGCAAGTCCAATGGTAGATCTCCGGTAGATGCAATCTTGGCAACCTCCTGGCTCAACTTCTCCACTGACTTCTTCGACGCCTGAGACTTCCGCATCTTCTTTGTTTGCTTCCCCAACTCCTCAATGGCCTCCCCGTGTGCCACCAGAGTCTCCATAATGATCTTCTGGTTGTCCAGAATCTTCTTCAAAGTTTCCTCCGCTGATGGAGGTACCTATGGGGCTATTGGGGCAGAGGACTGTGCTGCAACAGTACTGGATATGTCAGACAACTTCGAAGTAGTTGCCTGCATCCAGTTGTTGAGACTCACCAAGGTCTGGGAGACTCGCAGCGCAGTCTGTGGATAAGTGGTAGAAGCTGGTACTGATAAAGGAGCTGGTGGCCTGGATGAAGAAGGTGGTGGCATGGCTGCTGTAGAGGCATGGCAACTGTGAAAGGCTCAGCAAATGGATCAGTAACTACTACCCTTGGCTCCTTAGATTGGCCAATGGAAGTAGTTGCCTTACCCTTGAACTTCGGGTTGTCAGCATCCTGAAGGTGCTACCATGAGAAAGGCTTCTTGTCCTTTAATTTTGTATCAAACGGCCTCAGCTCGACCCTTTGATCATTGAAGTAATTAGTGAGGAAATTAGGGTAGGGATATGATCTCTCCTCCTTCTGGACAACTAAGGTAATGTTGGTGGACATGATGGCCCCCACATTTATTGGATACCCAGCCATAATCGAAGCCACCAGGACTGCTCGGGGAAGGGGCAGGTTGTTCTCATTCAAGCACGGGTCAATGCGGCTGCATACAAGTGTTTGCCACCCTTTTGCCTCAAAATTTAGGGTGGCCCAGACTATGGGCATCCCTGCTGTGAGCCACGGAGGTGGTGGTCCTCAAGCTGCAACAATTCGTTGCTAACCATGGCCGAGCAGCCTCTCCCAAAGCCAGTTTTTCCAAGTATTGGACGGCCTCCACTTCTTCAAACCCCACATATTTGTTCAGAGCACATGGGTCGAATCAGATTTTCAGATTTCTCACTTTGGTTACCTTGGTACCCTTCTTTATATGAGCGACATTGGTATAAAATTCTTTAACCAAGTGCTCGTTTGCGTCAAGGACATCTTGGGTGAACTATTTCCATCCTTTTCACTCCCGGAACTATCCGAGGACATTTGGATTGTGAATGTCCAAGTCCTTCATCAAAAATTGTCGCTCAAGTATGAGCGATCTTTAGGGCCACAATTCTCTGAACTTGTTGAAGGCCGTCGGGCTGACAAATCTGTCCTCCCACATATCTTCTTCTCTTTGTCCTCCCAAGGCCAACCACTCAAGTGTCACCTCCTCTCTCGCCTTCTGGTATATCATTATCATCATCTACATCGATTGGTGCAGGAGGAGGAGGTGAAGAGTAGGGCTCAGAACCCTTTCTTTCCGCATCAGAACTAGCGGAGGAGTTGTCCGTAGGCTCATTGCGCAGTTGATAGCGCCATGTGGATTGTGGTGGATTGGATTGGGGTTCAGGCTGGACCTCCATAGATTGGCTCTTGGAGGCTTCCCCAGATGTGGAATATTCACTGGTGTCAGAGGATTCAGGAGGTCTGTTGGCAGTTTCTTTCTTGCTTATGATTTTCTGCACGGCAAGTGGTAGGTTACTCTTGTCTCGACCTCGGCCCCGGGAGGGCTCACCCCTCCCATTTGGTGCATCACCTCTGCCACGAGATCTAACCATTGTCTGCAACACATAGCAATAGGAATCCGTTAGAATGGGAGCTCATAGAGCACACAAATGCATGTTGAAAAGTTGCAGTAAAACAAACTCAGAAGAGGCTGTGCGGACCGCACAATTTCACAGTACGGCCGCACAACCACAAGTGTGGACCGCACAAAAGTGAGTGCGGCCGCACAACCCCCAAGTTCAGATTATGGGTTCTCTGATCATTCAACAGTGCGGACCGCACAATTTCACTGCGGCCGCACAACTACAAGTGCGGACCGCACAAAAATGAGTGCGGCCGCACAACCCCAGGTTCAGACTATTGGGTTTCAGAACATGGAGCGGTGCGGACCGCACTATTTTTCTATGGACCGCATAATTTTGGTGTGGTCCGCACAATTCAAACAACAATTTTTACCCTAACTCTTACTTGTGCGAACCGCACAAAAATGTGTGCAGTCGCACAATTTAAAAATTACGGGCACTGACTTTTACTTCATGCGATATTTTTTCACATATAAGGCAAGATTTGAGAAATTAAACATGATTAGCTATTTACCCAGGCCCAAATTAACACTTTAGGCACTACCCACATGATTCTAAGCATAAAAACTGACTAACTATTGATATTTGTAGGCATGAAACTAACCCTAGGCAAAAAGAACAAAATTAAGGAAAAAATTAAAAAATTAAAAAAAAATCTAAAGATGTAATGAACATAAAAGTAATGAGAGATGCATGTGTGAATCTACACGGATGAAATGCTTGAATTTTGAGAACTAATGGGATATGCACTGTGCTTGCTTAGGGTTTCAGAACTCAGAAAGGGAAAAGTGTGAATAGTGCATGGAGGTTCTATTTATACCCTAGCAAAGTCGGTTCATGTCTTACCTGAGTGCGGCCGCACAATCTTGAGTGTGGTCCGCACTCTTTACCTATTCCTTTGAAGAATTGTTGCGGTCCGCACAAAAGTGTGTGCGGACGCAGAATTTGTGCAGACCGCACAATGTTTTCTGCGGCCGCAATTTGTTAACAAAATTTGACAGGTCAAACTTCAGAGAGCATGCATTTATGGCCTTCCAGTTGTGCGACCACACACAGAATTGTGCGGCCATATAGTGATTGTGTGGTCCGCATAATTCTTGTGCGGTCCTCACTTTTATGACACTTAGATAATTTTTCTTGCATAGTTCCTTTTATCGCGCCCCCTTTTTCTCGCGAAATGGGGTTTCGACATTGACAACTCCTTTTAAGAGGGAAGGAATTGGTTATTGAGAGAGTCGCCACCTAACGGATTAAGATGTGTTAGGGCTCCTATTGCAAATGACTCATATTTACTAGTTGCATCACCAAAGATCGGGTAAGGGCTCAAATTACCTCAAGGAGATGGTGTTAGGCACTCCTCGAGGTCCACAACGGTGGGTCCCGGCCGATCTTTAGTTATGTGAATTAGGTTAATAAAGAAGCGAAGGAATTATTTAATAGGGATGGGGGTCCTAAGTTTTTTAGCCTAAAGGATCACCCCGTGCAACATAATAATACTTCCTAACTCCCCCAAGACGGGGGTGTTACTCATATTATTCAACGGGCAGAGACTATCATCTCCTGCTACCCGATTACTATCTTTAATTTATTTACCTAAAGCGCTCTAATCAATTTTAACTTGTATCCTATGCGTGCACTACCCGTCCCTTACCTATGGTCCTGGAGGCATTGCGACCTCTATTTTGGATGATTCTAAACTCAACTTAGGTTGCTCAAAATTGTAAAACTAGGCGACATACAAAACAAGCTGAACTTTTCATAAAAAGCAGATAAGAGCTCAATTTAGCCTCCACACATTAGGCAGCAAATGCACGCAAACAGATTTGCGTGTTGTCAGTTTTTAACAATTAAGGTTGTTGGATCCTATATACATGATTTCTACGTGATTCTGGATTTTAAACATACTGGCAGTTTATAAAAGTATGTTCTAGGTGACTGTAATTTCCTACTGATTTCAATTAGAAGCGTTTAAACCTATAGGCATGTTATCTAGGTGACTTATTCAACAGTTGATAGTGGTGACACAAAAATATTCAGAATTACTTAATTGTTCTTATAGGCATGCTTTCTAGTGGCATTTAGCAAGACATTATGTGAAAGTTCCAGTTTTAATATTTGGAACAAATGATAATTGTCCCTATAGGCATGGATTCTACTTTTGGTGATTGAAATTGCTTATTAACTCCTAGAGATATGCATATTAACTAAGCGAGTGTGACAATTAATTAAAACCTATAGACATGATTTCTAAGGAGGCAGATTTGAATATGTTGTAAGTTGAACTTGGTTATTGTATTCCCTATAGGCATGATATCTAATCATGCGAAGCAAAGCAGACAGGATATTCACAGAACCTATTTGAGCCGACATAAATCCCAATAGGCAGGTTATCTAACATGCGATGGCAAACATAAATATTTAGATAAGTTTTCAGCATGGAATTAGCAGAATATTCTTGGCGTAAAGTAAAACCTATAGGCATGTTATCTAACAATAATAGTGAACAAGTGTAGACATATTATCTAACATATAATAGCATAAAGACCTATAGGCATGTTATCTAACATAAAATAGCAGAAAGACCTATAGGCATGTTATCTTCCCTTTTCATACAGAATATCAAATAAGCACATTTCCCAATTTTATTATTGCCCCAATTGTATTTACAACTAATTATTACATACCAGAATCGAATGAATAAATTACAAAGTATATAGACTATAGGAAGCCTGCAGCAGGCCCAAATTCATCAGAATAAGCTAGGCCCTTCAATCCACAATATCTCCAAACACCATTGTTCATAGTGACCAACAATGGCTGATTCACTTATGTTTCAAGGATAAGCATACCAAGCCCAATTCCCTAGTGTGTCAGAGTTCCCAAGGGCTTCACGAACCCCGGGCAGTGCTCACACTAGAGAGGAATAATCAGAACCAATTCAAGGAAAGTTATGGACCAAATCCTGGTGTGTCAAAGTTCACGAGGGTCTCATATGAACCCTGAGCAGTGCTCACACCAGGAAGGCCAGGGACAGTACTTAGATTACATTGGCTTTCAGCCAGAAAAGAGTTAGGATTCAGAAGAGTGCAGGACAAGATTGGGAAGTATTCTTAGGGACAGGCTATTATTACTAATGTGAAAATGCAATTGTGGCAAATATGTTAGAAATATTTAAAACAAAATATGAGTATAAATGGTGAAATTAGATGATAAAATCTAAATTTGTTATGAAATAATGAGTATTTATATAGTAAAATGTAGGAATAAATTGATTTAAAACCTTTTAAAATTATAGTAAATTATGAATAATGCTTGTATATGTCTATAAATAAAGTGATGATGCATATGCGCTATTTTGAAAGTATATATGTATATTTAAAAATATGAGGAAAAAATTGGGTATCAACACCTGCAATGCACACCCATTCCTACATACACTTCAAAACTAGTTAGCACAAAACAAAGCCTGAAATGAAGCAACGCCACAATGTGGCCATCATCAACCTTGCCAAGATAATGTTTCACCTGGTGCCCATTGACTCTAAACACCTCATTGTTCTTATTTTTCAGATCTAGAGCACCGAAAGGTGTTACATGCACAACTCCAAATGGGCCACTCCACTTGGATTTCAACTTTCCCGGAAACATCCGCAATCGAGAATTGAACAATAGCACAAGATCGCCTTATTTGAATTCTTTATTCCGGATATACTTGTCATGGAGGTACTTAATCTTGTCCTTATACAAGGACAAACTTGAATATGCATGGAACCGGAACTCATCAAGCTCATTCAATTGCTCTACCCTTAAGTTGGCAGCTACATCCCACTCAAGATTAAGCTTCTTCGATGCCCTTATAGCCTTGTGCTCAAGTTCCACTGGAAGGTGACAAGCTTTCCCGAACACTAACCGATACGGAGACATACCAATTGATGTTTTGTAAGCTTTCCTATAAGCCTAAAGAGCATCATCAAGTTTCTTCGACCAATCTGTCCGGTTGTCATTCACAGTGTTTGACAAAATACTCTTGATCTCCCGGTTGGAGATTTCAACCTGTCTACTTTCTTGAGGATGATAGGGGGTCGACACTTTGTGAGTGACACCATACTTGGAGAGTAAAGTATCAAAAGCTTTGTTGCAAAAGTGCGATCCCTCATCGCTAATAATGGCCCTTGGAGTTCCAAACCTTGTGATATGTTTTTCTCCAAGAATGCTACCACACTCCGAGCTTCATTGTTGCGCAAAGCCACGACTTCAACTCATTTCGACACGTAATCCACAACTACTAATATACAGGTGTTACCACATGAGCTCACAAACGGACCCATGAAATCAATGCCCCACACAATATCAATATCTAAGATGGTGGTGAGGGGCATCACATTTTTCTTGGAAATCCCACCGGCCCTTTGAAATTCATCACAACGCTTGATGAGATCGCTAGCGTCCTTGTAAAGATTTGGCCAATAGAATCCACAGCTTAACACCTTTGTAGTCGTTCTCGCTCCACCATGGTGACCACCATATGGCAAAGAGTGGCAAACCTCAATAATTACCAATTGTTCTTCTTTTGGTACACATCTTCAGATAACACCATCAGTACAAATTCTGAAGAGATAGGGCGCATCCTAATAGTAGTACAAGAAGTCCCGTTTGAGCTACTTTCTATGGTTTGAAGATAACTCATTCGGTACAATTCCACTCACAATATAATTGGCCACATCGACAAACCATGGCATCCCAGTCAGAGAAATGGATAGGAGTTGCTCATCGGGAAATGAATCATTGATCTAAAGGACATCATGTGGCCACCCTAAAGGACATCATGTGGCCACCCTTCCTCCTCCAATCGGGACAAGTGGTCCTCCACTTGGTTTTCACTTCCCTTGCGGTGTTGGATCTCAATATCAAACTCTTGTAAAAGAAGTACCCACGTGTCACGACCCAAATTCCCAACCCTCGGGATCGTGACGCCGCCTAACACCACACTTGCTAGGCAAGCCAATGTTAGAACTTAATTAAGCATTTTATTTTAAAAGTTTACTTAAACACAATAGAACAATTTAAAATAAAAAGAAAATCTAATACTTTTCAATAACTGATATCATGAATAATATTCGAAATAATAAACGAGCCATGAACTAATACTAACTATATAACTACCCAGGGTCTGGTGTCACAATTCACGAACTACTAAAGAATACTACAAATAATTGTGTTGAAAGAAATGTATATATGGTTGTTTTGAATGAAATAAAACAGCAGCTAAATAATGTAGAGAAGACTCTAGGAATCTGCGGACGCCAGCAGATCTACCTCGTGTCTCCGTGTAAATGCTCAGCTACTACTCAGACACTAAGCTCTGGCCAGAACCTGGATCTGCACAAGAAGTGCGGAGTTCAGTATTAGTACAACCGACCCCATGTACTGGTAAGTGTCGAGCCTAACCTCGATGAATTAGTGACGAGGCTACGGCAGGGCATTTATAATATTACCTGTAAATAGTGTATAATAAAGCAAGAAGGTGTTGGATCAAGAAGCTGAATGGTTTTGAAGATTGACAAATAAACTCAGAGTTGAACCAGGTCCATCACTGGAGACATGGACACGCAGAGCAAACGGCATGTAAGGTGATCACCCACAGGAGATAAACACAATCAGTGATCTGAAGAGATATCTCCTGATCGAAAAGGTTGTAAATTGATAGGGAGATGGACTTCTTATTCAGTAAGGACAGAATCAAGATAGAAGAGGATCTGGGGAGTTGAGATCAACTAGAACTCTTCCACCAAGAGTTGCATAAGAATTCTAGTATATCTTCTCGACTACTGATCTTATATATTGTAAAGTGTTCTTACTGAACAGGTGTGCACAAACATAGAAGTGAAACAAGAATTGAGAGCAAAATTATCAAAGCAATTTTGCAAGCAGTTCGAGTGAGAATTCCTGTGCGACTCAAAAGCTACTTGAACCAGCTAGAAGAACCAGTTCCATCTGTTATCTTTTAGTCTAGTTTATTTGTAGTAGGCGATTACAAATTGTATCTTTCAGCTTTATCTAGAAGCATTGTAATAGGTACTGAGTATTCAAGTTAGAGTTAACTTGGAGCTTGTCGCAAATAGCTAGAGGCTAGTTTGCCACAAGGGGAGTAGAGTTAGTCCTTAGGTTTACAAAAAGAGTTTATTTTGTAAATGTTGTTTGGCTCATTGACTTAGTGAAGAGTTTGGGAAAATCCTACTGGGAAGTAGGTCGTGGTTTTTTCACCTTTTGAGCTAGGTGTTTTCCACGTAAAATTGTTGTGTTCTTTTATTTCTGCAATTATTATTCCGCACACTGTAGGAGTTGGAACACATAGAAGAACCTGGTCCTTTTATAACTAGTGCACGCGAAAATTGGACACCACAGAAATCACCCCCCCCTCTTGTGTGGTATTGACGTGTAGAACATCAATTGGTATCCGAGCAGGTTATCCTTGAAGAGGCTAACACCTTAGGAAAAGATTAAGATGAGTGCACCACCTGGGAACTGGGAAGGACAATCAACTGCTAGGCCACCACTCTTCAATGGCCAGTACTACTCCTGGTGGAAGAACATAATGAATGATCACTTAATTGGGGAAGACTATGAATTATGGGACATAGTCACTGATGGTCCTTTGTCTACCATGAAAAAGACTGCTGAAGGAGTAGACGTGCCAAAGACAAGAGCTGATTGCACTACTGAAGACTTAAGAAAATGGGAGAAAAATGCAAAGGCAAAGAAGTGGCTTGTGTGTGGACTCGGTCCAGACGAGTATAGCAGAATTCAAAGTTGTACCACTTCCAAAGAAATTTGGGACACTTTGCAAGTGGCTCATGAAGGAACACCTCAAGTGAAGAGGTCAAAAAACTCTACTATACTCTCAGTATGAGAATTTCACCATGAAGGAAGGAGAGACCATCCAAGAGATGTATACAAGGTTTACTACACTGACCAATGAACTCAAGTCTCTTGGAAGGGTCATTCTTGAAGAAGACAAGGTTGACCAACCTCTGACGAGGGTTTTGCCAATCTCTTGGAAAAGTAAGATCACTGCTATTCAGGAATCCAAGAACATGGCAACTCTCAGGTTGGATGAGCTAATTGGAAATCTCACTGCTTACGAACTTAGACGACAAACAATGAAGATGGATGCTCTCAAGAAGGAAAGAAGTCTGTCATTGAGAATCACTGAGGGAGCAGATCTGGAAGAAGATGATATGGACATGATCACCAAGGAATTCATAAACCTTCTCATTAGAAAAAAGGGCATCTCAAGAGGTGGAAGCTACAACAAGGCAAAGGCTCCAGAAAAATCCACCAACGAGGGATGCTACAAATGTGGAAAACACATGACAAGGAACAAGGAACAGTTCCTTTCACTTGAAAACCTCAAAGGAGGAAATGTCTCCTTTGCAAATGGAAAGAAAGGTGAAATTATTGGGGTTGGAAAGGTAGGTAAGGATGACACACGTTCCATTGAGACCGTGGACTTGATAGATGGCTTGAAATATAGCTTGATCAGTGTGTCACAACTGTGTGACAGAGGTAACCTGGTTGCATTCACTTCTACAAAATGTTTTGTGATTAATCTTATCACTGACAAGATTTTTTTGCAGGGAAAAAGAGTAAATAATATCTATATCATAGACCTTTCCACACTATCAGAAAATGAATTAACTTGTTTGAGTGTGTTGGACAATGATCCCCTCCTTTGGCACAAAAGACTTGGACATGCAAGTCTAAATCAATTCAACAAACTAGTCTCCAAGGACCTAGTGATAGGTCTCCCTAACATTAAGTTCAAGGAAGAAAAAGTTTGTGAGGCTTGTGCAAGCGGGAAGCAGGTAAGGTCCTCGTTCAAAAGCAAGAAAATGATAAGTACCACCAGGACGTTGGAACTGGTTCATATGGATCTATGTGGTCCTATGAGACCATTGAGCAGAGGTGGTAAGAGATATGTAATGGTGCTTGTTGATGACTACTCTAGATTTACCTGGACATTATTCCTAACATCTAAAGATGAAGCATTTGATATGTTTACTTCCTTTGTTAGAAGAACTCATAAACAGTTAGGAAATCAACTTGCATCAATAAGGTCCGACCATGGCACTGAATTTGAAAATGCAAAGTTTGCTGAATTTTGTGATGAACATGGCATTGATCATAACTTTTCTGCCCCTAGAACTCCACAACAAAATGGAGTTTTTGAAAGAAAGAATAGAATTCTTGAAGATATGGCTAGAACCATGCTTCTTTCTAGTAAACTGCCTCATATCTTCTGGGCAGAAGCAATAAATACTGCACTACATCATAAATAGGTGCATGACTAGACCACTTGTAGAGAAGACTCCCTATGAGTTACTTAAAGGGAGAAATCCCAATATATCTCATCTTAGGGCTTTTGGCTGTAAGTGCTTTGTGCACAACAATGGCAAGGACTCCCTAGGTAAGTTTGATCCAGAAGTGATGAGGGAGTATTCTTGGGATATTCCTCACATAGTAAGGCTTATAAAGTATACAACAAAAGAACTATGTGTGTAGAAGAAAGTGTGCATGTTGTCTTTGATGAAACTAACATTCTTTCTGAGAGACAGGAACCGGAAGATGAGGAAATTGGGCTGGTCAGAAACTCCGATCAAATTGGACCAACTATGGAAGAAAGAATAGGTGATGGAACAGGTCCATCTACCCTGAGCAATCTGACAGGGGGAACTCAACAGCAAACCTCATTGGAACCTGTACTTGATCTTGTTCCACAGCAACAAGGCAATGTAGGATCATCAAGTCGTGAACAATTGGTTTTAAATCCACACAGATACCAAAGGTCTCACCCCATTGAGAACATCATAACTGATCTAACATATGGAATCAAAACTAGATCCTCTCTGAAACATTTGTGTGCTTTTGATGCCTTCCTATCCTTGATCAAACCCAAAAGTGTTGCTGAAGCCTTACATGATGCAGACTGGGTAAATTCCATGTAAGAAGAACTCAATCAATTTGAAAGAAGCCAAGTTTGGCATCTAGTACCCAGACCACTAGATAGATTAGTGATTGGCACAAAGTGGGTCTTCAGAAACAAACTTGATGAAGATGGAACAGTTACAAGAAACAAGGCTAGATTGGTGGTCCAGGGATATAGTCAAGAAGAGGGCATATACTATGATGAAACCGTTGCTGACGTGGCAAGGCTGGAGGCAATCAGGCTCCTCATAGCATTTGCTGCCTACATGGAATTCACCCTCCACCAAATGGATGTCAAGAGTGCCTTTTTGAACGGCTACCTAAAGGAAGAAGTATTTGTCAAGCAACCTCTGGGATTTGAAAGCAAGGAGACTCCAGAACGTGTGTACAAACTTGACAATGCTTTGTATGGACTCAAGAAAGCACCAAGAGCATGGTATGAACGACTATCTAAATTCCCGCTGGAACATGACTACAAAAGAGGTAAAATTGACAGCATCTTGTTCTTGAAGAAAAACGGTAAGGATCTCTTGGTAGTACAGATATATGTAGATGACATAATATTTGGGGCAACTTCTGAAAAACTAAGTAAGGAATTTGCTAAACTAATGGGGAGTGAATTTGAAATGAGCATGATGGGTGAGCTTAATTTCTTTTTAGGCTTACAAATTAAACAAAATTCAAATGGAACTATGATCCATCAACAAAAATATGTGAAAGAGTTTCTCAAAAGATTTAAAATGGAAGACTCAAAAGAAATTGACACTCCCATTGCAACAACCACAAAACTAGATGTAGATGAACCTGGTTCATCTGTTGATCAAAAGTTGTATAGGGGGATGATTGGGTCTTTATTATACCTTACTGCCAGTAGACCTGACATTGTTTTCAGCGTAGGGCTCTGTGCAAGATTTCAGGCTAATCCCAAGGAGTCCCATTTAACTGCAGTAAAGAGAATCCTGAGATATCTAAAAGGCACCACTAACCTAGGTCTTTGGTACCCCAAAGGTAGTAATTTTGATCTTGTGGGCTATGTTGATGCTGACTATGCAGGGTTCTTAGTAGATAGAAAGAGCACCTCAGGTATGGCACACTTTTTGGGCTCATGTCTTGTGTCTTGGGCCACTAAGAAACAGAATTCAGTAGCTCTATCTACTGCTGAGGCTGAGTACGTGGTTGCAGCCTCATGTTGTGCTCAGCTACTATGGATTAAGCAACAACTGATGGACTTTGGTATAGAGGTTGGATGCATTCCTATCTTCTGTGATAACACTAGTGCTATTAGTATGACAAAGAACCTCGTTCATCATAAAAGAACAAAGTACATAGATGTTAGGCACTATTTCCTAAGAGACAACTATGAGAAGGGAATGATCTCAATTAAATTCTGTGCTACTAACAAATAAATTGCTGACATCTTTACTAAAGCACTAAGCAGAGAGCATTTTGAGAGAAACAGGTTAGAATTAGGGATGATTAGGATCACCTAATTGAACCAGTTCAAAACAAACCAAAAAAATATGATTTTTTTTTTGCTAGGATTCTGAAATATGTAAATAATCAGAATAATCATTGCTCAATTTCATGCCTTAAAAAGGCATACTACTTGCCATATGTTAATATGACTCCTTGGTTAATAATGATGTTTTGCTATTTTTGTAAATTGAAGCCAAATCAAGAGATTCTAACAAGATGAACCTGGTTCATCATTGCTGGTTCATCTGACTGACTAGATACGTGCTCATCACTATACACATTTTGAAATATTTATAGTTACTCATGAGCAGGACTCTATCCATAATAAGCTATTTTCACAAACTAAGTACTTATCCCAAATTTGAACTTGTTCCAAAGAGTCCAACCAAATTAAATTAGCCTAGATTATAGGGGAGTCATAACCGTCACTTATCATCTGACACTCCTGAGCCGATTAGACTCCCACTTGGCCCATAATTACACCCGTTGTACATTTATTAACCAAGCCTTTAAAAACTCATCACCGCCTCTCTAATTCTTCACTTTTTTTTCTTCCTAAAGGCATACCCGTCGAAACTAGTTAATCTCTCTGCTCAAACCCTTGATCGAACTCTTCCTCGTTACCAAAATCATAACCATGTCTTCCACACCACCTCCAGCTACGTCCTCATCAACTACACCTGACTACAGTATCACGCTTGAAGATACTGGCTCAACCCCATCTCAATAAAATTCTTCCACCTAATCTCAATCACACTCTTCCACCCCTCAAAACAACCCTACTTCGTCTCCTCCAATCGCTCATGTTATACCACCAAGCCCTCCTCCAGAACCCAGGAGAAGACGTGTGAAAATGCTAGCTAGAAAGACTGTGGCCTCTGGCTCTCTTGCTCAAAAATTGAATGCAAAGCTTCAAGCTAGGCAGGACCAAGAATCTGAGAACTCCAATGATGCTTTCAAGTCTGCCAATGAGGGGGAAGCTACTGGTTTGTCTGACTCTGAATAGGTAACATCTAAAATTGGGTTTGAGCCTGTCAATTCTGAAAATAGGTTTGTTTTAATTAGCTTTGTAGTGGATGTGAAGTTCATCAATTGAGGAAACTTTGGCAGAACTTATGAGAAAATTAGGGGAGAGCTATAAACCCAAAAAGAAGAGAACCCCCAAGACCAAAAAAGTTGATCCTCCAGTGGAAAGCAAGAAAAGAAAAGCCACTCCATGTGTTGAAACTTCCATTTCTAGAGGTCGCACTACAAGGAGTGCAATGAGGCAGAGTGAAGAGGAGTTACAGAAAGCTCTGAGGGAGATAAGAAAAAGAAAGTTGCAAAGGGGAAGGCAAAAGTGTTTGAGCCCATAGAGGATGTTGATGTCGAGGAGATGGACCTGGTCCATCAAGAGGAACAAATGGCATAGGTTGAGCTTGAGACACCCAAACCAAAGAAGGCCAAGACTATTTCCAAGAAGTCAGCATCTGTGTCTGCTCCACCCTCGACTGTTGCTAAGCGACTTACGTCTACATCAAAGAAGATTCTGTTTGATAAAGATAATGAGTGGAGTGGTGAAGAAGCTGAGGATTCTGGTGGAGAGATAGACAAGTTGACAAAGTTTGGGAAGCGTACGATACTGAAAGGCAGGTTGTTAAGGGATCTTGAAGAATCATGCATGATTTAACTTGTGGAAACTCTGGATGTGCAGGGTTGGAAGGACATGGTCCTTCAACTTGATGGAAGGTTGTCCATAAATGAAATTGTCGAATTCATGGAAAATGCAGAGGTCAAGGATGGAAGGGTCTCCAGTCAAGTATAGGGGATTAATATCTCCTTTGATGCCAAGGAGCTGGGCGAGATTCTTGGGATTCCCTCTGAGGGATATGATGATTATACAAGGCAAAAGTAGCCCAGCTTGGATGGCCTTCCTTCAGCACTTCAAATCACTAGGAGATTCAGTGAAAATGATGAGGAGGTGGAACCAAGGGATGTGTAAAAAAGCGAGATGAAGCCTCAGCACAAAGTGATTTTTGAATTTGTCAACAAGTGCATACTGCCCAGGCAAGAGAGGAGGCATATAGCAAACTACATGGATTTAACTCTCATAGAATGCCTGGACAGTGGACGACAAATGAACTAGCCCTCTTTCATTATTTAGTTACTGGACAGGATGGTGAATGGATCCAAGGCTAATGTTATCCCATATGGGTTCATCCTAACGACTGTGTTGGCTCACTTCAAAGTGCCCGTGAAGAAGGCAGAAATGGCCACCGTCAAGGATCATTTTGGGAAGAACACGCTTCTGACTTGTGATTATGTTGTGAATGTTCCGGATGATGAACCTGGTTCATCAAGAAAAATGCTTGTGAAAAGCATGGTCAGGGCGCTTGTGCATGAAGGTGGGGTTAAGGATGTTGAAATCCTTCGATTGAAGACCCGCCTTACAGAAGCTGAGGCTGAGCGGGATGCTCTCAAAGCTGAACTGGCCAAAGAAAAGGAGAAGAAGGAAGGGATTATTCATCAAATGCTCTCTCCTATCCAAGCAAAGACCTCATCCCCCACCCCTTCCCAGCCTTAGGTGTCCAGTGTCGTCCCTAAACCATCTATGACCCAGTTAGGGATTTTTTGTTGTTACCTTCTTTTGCTCATGGTTGTGACTATTTTTATTTCTTTGTGTGTTTGGTGACTGGACTATGATCTAATCAATGATTTTTTTTGTTTCCGCTCTTATTTTTGTCTCACTTTCTTTAATAGCTTGCATTCTTGGTTTACTTTTGATGATTAATCCATATTTGCACTTGCAGTTGCCTCAGTGGCCATGAGTAATTATTATAAATCTGGTAATTCTAACACTTTGCAACTTTTCGATGATGCCAAAAGGGGGAAGATGTGCTTTATTGCAAATTTTGATATTTATAACCTAATGAACCTGATTCTTTATGATAAATGCTTAATGCTATAAAAAGTGTCCATGTTGGATTAAAGTGATTACAGGTCTAAGCACAGAGTTTGTCATCATCAAAAAGGGGGAATTTGTTGGATCAAGAAGCTGAATGGTTTTAAAGATTGACAAATGAACTCAGAGTTGAACTAGGTCCATCACTGGCGACATAGACACGCAGAGAAAACGGCACGTAAGGTGATGCCACACAGGAGATAAACATAATCAGTGATATGAAGAGATATCTCCTTATCGAAAAGGTTGCAAATTGATAGGGAGATGGACTTCTTATTCAGTAAGGACAGAATCAAGATAGAAGAGGATCTGGGGAGTTGAGATCAACTAGAACTCTTCCACCAAGGAAGAGTTGCATTAGAATTCTAGTATATCTTCTCGACTACTGATCCTATATATTTTCAAGTGTTCTTACTGAACAGGTGTGCACAAACATAGAAGTGAAACAAGAATTGAGAGCAAAATTATCAAAGCAATTTTGCAAGCAGTTCGAGTGAGAATTCATGTGCGACTCAAAAGCTACTTGAACTAGCTAGAAGAACCAGTTCCATCTGTTATCTTTTAGTCTAGTTTATTTGTAGTAGGCGATTACAAATTGTATCTTTCAGCTTTATCTAGAAGCAATTGTAATAAGTACTGAGTATTCAAGTTAGAGTTAACTTGGAGCTTGTCGCAAATAGCTAGAGGCTAGTTTCCCACAAGGTGATTAGAGTTAGTCCTTAGGTTTACAAAAGAGTTTATTTTGTAAATGTTGTTTGGCTCATTGACTTAGTGAAGAGTTTGGGAAAATCCTACTGGGAAGTAGGTCGTGGTTTTTTCACCTTTTGAGCCAGGTGTTTTCCACATAAAATTGTTGTGTTCTTTTATTTCTGGAATTATTATTCTGCAAACTGTAGGAGTTGGAACACATAGAAGAACTCGGTCCTTCTATAACTAGTGCACGCGAAAATTGGACACCACACAAATCACCCACCCCCCCCTCTTGTGTGGTATTGACGTGTAGAACATCAGAAGGAAATAATAAACTAATTAAACAATAACTTGCAACCTTTAATAAAACAACTCGGTTAACGTTTCAAGATCTCAGCTATAACCAATCCTCACGTAAATTTCCAAATTTCACTTTAAAGTAACCGTAAGTGCATAGTATGGGAAACAATAGAGTAAAACAATATGTTTTCCAGTATTTATCATATGATCAGTAAAACATGAATATTCTCCCTTATTACTCCTTGTTGCGGCATGCAACCCGCTCCCACATGTCCACCCTTATTGTTCCTCCCTATATATATCACCCTTATTGCTCTTTGTTGCAGCGTGCAACCCGCTCCCACCAGACAATTACATCTCTTTATTTAATAAAAGATTTCACAATTTAGGTCAAAGCCTTTCACAATATTTTTGTCTCAATAATTGTAAACAGAAAGCAGTACTATTCATAAACTTCATCAATTATCATTTCACAATTAAACCAACCGGAATGTATCGTAAAACACTGTCAACCAGCTCAACCTTTTATATACAACGATGAAGCCAAGGGAACAACTAACACTTCCAAAATACTTGAAACAATATTTAACAACAAGTTGAAGGAAACAAGTAGACATGGAGGCATCCAGTGGCGGAGCCACATGCACACAAGGGGTGTCAACCGACACCCCTTTGTCAGAAAATTACAATGTTTAGCTTGGTAATTGCTTTTTAAATATGTATATAAACTGTATAATGACACCCCTTGATTTCTTGGTGAGTTTATTTCTTTATATTTTGACTCCCCTTAATGAAAATCCTGGCTCCGCCACTGGAGGCATCAACATCATGAAAACAATTAAGCCAGAAATAAAACAAATTGGGAACAGGGAAGGGATCATGTTGAACAGATAGTTTTGTGGTGCATAGATACTCGTCACCTCACCTATACACCACACACATGCAAATTCACATAGCATGTAAGTTGGGGATCCCTATTCCCTCAAGTCAAGGTTAAACCAAGCACTTACCTCGATTTCACAAGCAATTCACTGCTCAAGCACAACTTTTCCTTTAGAAGTTTCCTCTAACCCGCTCGAATCTAATCACAATTGGGTTCAATATCATTAATTATTGCTAAAGGAATTAACTTTAATGAAAAATCATGGTTTTCCTATGTTTCCCTATCAAAAGACAAAAATCGACCCCGGGCCCGCTTGGTCTAAACTCGAGGTTCGGACCAAAACTCATTTACCCATTCTCCCCCGAGCCCGAATATACAATTGGTTTTGGAATCCGACCTCAATTCGAGGTCTCAATCCCCAAATTTCGAAATTCCTAACTTCTACCCAAAAATTCCAATTTTTACCATGAAAACTCTAGATTCTAGGTTGAAATCTTGTTAAAAGTTGTTAAGGATTGAAAGGAATTAGTTAGAGATCATTTACCAATGATTTGGAGAAGTTTGGGTCTTTGGAAAATCGCCTATGGAGGTTTAGGGTTTGAGAGAATTGAAAATTGAGTGAAAATCCTGTCGAAAATCCCACTTAGCAGGCTGCAGTTATCGCAATTGAGATCAGGGGTTCGCAATTGCGAACCCTTTGTATTTAATGTTGCCTTCGCATTTGCGACATCTGAAGGCCTTCGCAATTCCGTCCAAAGCTTCGCATTTGAGAGGATGGATTTCCCAGTTCTTCTTCGCACTTGCGACAATATTGTCGCATTTCCCAGGCCTGCAGCCTTCACATTTGCGAAGCCTGATCTTGCATTTGCGAGATCAGAGGCCAGTGCAAAACACCAGATGCACAACTGAGTTTTCTTAAGTTCTAATGACTCTGTAGCCTACCCAAAACTCACTCGAGCCCTCTGGGCTCCAAACCAAACATGCTATCAAGTCTAAAAGCATCATATGGACTTGCTCGTGCGATCAAACCATCAAAATAACATCAAAAACTACGAATTTAACCTCAAATCTCATGATTTTCTCAAGAACACTTCAAATTTACTATTTCTCAACCGGATATCTGAATCACGTCAAATCAACTCCGATTCTTACCAAATATCACAAATATGATATAAATGTCATAATAAACCTATACCGGACTCCGGAACCAAAATACGGGCCCGATACCAACGAGTTCTCACATTAAATCATTTCTTTAATTCCGGGCATACGCCCATGTCCCATATTTTACTTCAGACCTCCCGGGATCGTCGGAATATAGATCTGGGTCCGTTTACTCAAAATATTGACCAAAGTCAACTAAAACCAAATTTTAACTCTAAAAATTTCTATTTCTCTTATTTTCACATAAAAGCTTTTCGGATTCACGCCCGGACTGTGCACGTAAATTGAGGTAATTAAAATTAGTCTTTTTAAGGCTAATGAGCACAGAATAGTGTCTTAATTCATAAGATGACCCTTTGGGTCATCACACCACCGCATCAATCTCGCCTTAGAATCTTTCTTACTCACCAAATATCGAAGCGCCGCATGGTTGGTGTGAACAATCACCTTTGTACCTATTAAGTGCGGGCATAACTTCTCCATAGCAAAGATAATGGGAAGGAGGTTTTTATCGGTCACCGTATAGTTGACTTGGGCCTCGTTCATGGTCTTACTAGCATAGTAGACTAGATGTAAGGTCTTATTAATTCGTTTTTCCAACATCGCTCCAACTGCCACATCGCCCGCAGCACACATGAGCTCAAAAGGTAAGCTCCAATTTGGTGTGGTGATAATAGGATTAGTGGTAAACTTATACTTGAGTAGTTCGACTGCCTTTATACAATCTTCATTAAAATGGAACTTGGCATCCTTCTCTAAAAGTTTGCACAAGGGGTTTACCACCTTAGAAAATCCCTTGATGAATCGGCGGTAGAACCCCGCATGACCTAGAAAGCTCCTCACTCCCTTCACGAAAGTAGCGGGAGGGAGTTTGGATATCACTTCAATTTTGGCTTTATCAACCACAATACAATTCTTTGAAATCTTGTGACCGAGGATAATGCCTTCCTCGACCATGAAGTGACACTTCTTCAAATTCAAAACCAAGTTAGTTTCCTCACATCGTGCCAATACCCTGTCCAAGATGTCCAAGCACTCTTCAAAAGAATTTCCCACCACAGAAAAATTGTCCATGAAAACCTCAAGAACGTCATCCACCATATCGGTGAAGATGGCCCTCATACACCATTGAAACGTTGTTGGTGCATTGCATAACCCGAATGGCATCCGCAATAATGTGAAAGTGCCATAGGGACAAGTGAAAGTGGTCTTCTCTTGGTCTTCAGGAGCAATAAAAATCTGGTTATATCCGGAGTATCCATCAAGGAAGCAATAAAAAGCACGTCCGGCCAACCTATCCAACATTTGATCAAGAAATAAAAGCGGAAAATGGTCTTTCTAAGTAACTTTGTTGAGATTCCTACTCTCCACTCGGTGACAGTTCTTGTGGGGATCAATTCATTTTATGACCCCTTTCTTTGGGACACATTGCACCGACGAGATCCACGAACTATCGGAAATGGGGTAAATAACCCCGACATCCAACCATTTGATGATCTCTTTCTTCACTACCTCTTGCATAGCCTCATTCAATCTTCTTTGATGTTCCACAGAGGGTTTGACATCCTCCTCCAGAATAATCTTGTGCATGCAAAAGGCAGGGCTTATACCCCAAATATCCGCCAATGTCCAACCTATTGCTTTCTTCCTCCTTTGGAGCACCGCCATGGTAGAATCTACCTGCACGTTAGTTAAGCACAAGGAAAGAATAATAGGTAAAGTGTAACAAGAGCCAAGAAACTCATACCTGAGGTGTGAAGGCAAAAGCTTTAACTCCAGGGTGGGGGGATCCTTGATTGAGGGCTTTGTTGGAGGAGTCTTCCAGTTCTCAAGATCCAAGGGAAGTTTTCAGGTCTCATAAGTATATGACCCCATTCCTTGCAAAGCATTGACAAATTCTACAAAGCCTTCCTTCTCATCCTCATCATGGTTTAACAACACAACTTACAAGGTGTCTTCAACATTCATCATAGCACTTGTGTCATCAACAATTGCTTCGGCCACTAGAACCACGAACGAACACACTTCGTTGCTATTTGGCTGCCTCATTGATTTGCATACATGGAACACCACTTTTTCATCGGTGAGCTCACCAGCTTCCACATCAACTAAGGCCTTCCCTGTATCAAGGAAAGGTCTCCCCAAGATAATAGGCACCTCGTAGTCAAACTCACAGTCAATGATTCACAAAATCTACGGGAAGGATGAACTTATCGACCCGAACTAACACATCATCAATTATCCCCAATAGCCTTTTCATTTTCCGATCCGCTATTTGCACCTCATAGATGTGGGTCTTGGTTGCCAAATCCCCAACGTTTTGAACACAGAATAGGGCATCAAGTTGATACTTGCACGGGATTGTGAAAGCGCCAGGGTATTCCAACTTTGGATCCATGGAGTGCGCAATAGCACTCACTTGATGTGTCATTTTGATCGTTTTGGAGTTCATTTATCTCTTCTTTGTTACCAAATCCTTCATGAACTTGGCATATCCCGACATGTTTTCTAAGAACCAACGACACATTTATGGACAAACTCTTCATCATATCAATGAATTTCTTATTGGTTCTCATTGTTTTGCTTTGCGAGTATTTGAGAATATGGAGGAGGAGGCCTTGACAAGGGTGCCTTGGCCTTTTGCACTATCGGATCTGGTATGTCTATCACATGCTCCCTAGACAGGTTCACATCTTCTTGTGTCTCCTCCACACTTTCATCAATTTCAATCCTCACCTCTTCATTAGCCTGAACATCATTGCTTGGCATGTCATCTTCTTGAACCAACACATCATCATCCGCATTTCTTATTTGGTTTGAGGTACTTGCAACTCCACCTCTCCCACTTCTTGTTGTTACGTCCATTGCATGCCCCGTATTGTTCCCACCCTTCAATTCACCACCATATCACTAGGTAGTGTCCCCTTAGGGCGAAATTTTAAAGCTTGAGAAATTTCTCCAAGTTGAACCTCCAAATTGCGGATAGAGGTGTTGTGGGAGGCCAATTGAGCATCGGAGTCGGCATTGTTCTCCATCATTTGCTTAAACAGATTTTCAATCCGTCTCATATCACTATTCGAAGAACTAGAAACCTTGTGACGGATATGGAGGTGGGTTGTTTGGTTGTTGATACATCAGGGGCCTTTGAAAGCCCGACCCCCAATTCCCTTGATTGTTGTTGTTCCAACCCCCTTGATTGTTGTTGTTCCAACTCCTTCGATTGGTGTTAACTCCCCAATTGCTTTGATTGTTTCCACCCAATTACCTTGATTATTTCCTCCACAATTTCCTTGATTACCCCAATTGCTTTAATTATTTTTATTTTCTCAATTTCCTTGGTTGTTGTTGTTACCACCACTCCAATTTACTTGGTGGACTTGGTTGTTCTAATTCCTTTGGTTTCCTTGTGATCTCCATTGTTATTGACTTGGAGCATTGTTTCTTTGACCTTGATAATTGTTGGCATATTGCACCTCTTCTTCTTGCTCATCATATGAATCACCTTGATTATAACCAATATTATCTTGCTCAAATTGTTCCGGACAGTTTTGTACTTGTTTACCTCTTTTCCATATCTTGTTAACCATCATGTTCACCCCTTCCATAGCATTCACTTGTTTCGGCCCTTGAACTTGTTGAAGCTGAGCCTTGGCCAATTGGTTCATTGTGGTTGTCAACTCCGCAATAGCTTGCCCATGATCATGTAGCTCCTTGTGTAGTTGAATGACATTTGGGTCTGAGGAACATTGGCCCTACTTTTCCATGCAAACGAGGCATCCTCCATATCATCTAAAATTTCACAAGCTTCGGAGTAAGGCATGTTCATCAAATTATCCCCGACGAGTTGATTTACCACACACTGATTTGTTGTGTTGATCTCCTTGTAGAAGGTTTTCTGGATCATGGCCTCGGTCATATCATTGTTCGGGCACTCCTTGACCATAGTACGATATCTTTCCCAAATCTCGTGCAATGGCTCATTGGGCTCTTGCTTGAACGCTAAAACTCCATCCCTTAGTGTAACTAGTGCCCTGGAGAGAAGAATTTGGAAATGAACTTTTCGGCCAACTCATCCCAAGTGTGGATGGAATGATTGGCTAATCTCTCTAACATTCCAAAGCCTTTCCCCGTAGAGAAAAGGGAAATAGCCTCAATCGTAGTGCATCCTCGGAAACATTTGTTTGCTTGCTCCCCCAACAGGTATCGACGAACCCCTTGAGATGCTTGTAGACGATTTGGTGTGGAGCTCCGGTGAAGAAACCCCATTTCTCAAGTAGTGTAAGCATCACATTGATTATTTAGAAGTTACCCGCCCTTATCCGAGGCAGGACTATAGCACTAGCATAACCCTCGCTCGGCAACACCCGGTGCGCTGCTCTTGGTGGAGGTGGGGGAGGGTTTGGTAAATTATCATGAGGCAGACGTCCTCGCCTTTTTACTTGAGGTTTGGGATGAATCTCATCTCCTTGATAATCGTCTAACTCCTCCCCCAATGGCAAATTCTCTAGGGGCTCATTGTTAAGAGTTTTCGGACCTAAAAGCAATTCACAAACAAAATTGGTGACACGTAGGGAAAGAAAGACAAAGCACAAAAAAACCTAAGTATATAGCTAAATCCGTTTAACTCCCCGACAATGGCGCCAAAAAATTGATCTCGGCCAAACCCACATCACAATTAGGTAGTGAGGCAGTCGATGCAATAATAAACCCAACGAAGGTCAAGATCGAATCCACATGGAGTTAGAATAGGGATTAGGTATATATTTAGCATGAGTGTATGTCTTGACTCAAATTACACTTCCACAATGTTGATTGGTGTTCTACATCTACTTTGTTCTATTGTATGCAAGCACTTTGTTCTATTGTATGCAAGCATAAAACTAAGGGACAATATTTTTGGTTTTTGAGTTATTTTTCAAATGATAAAAGGATCTAGGGTCGTGACTTCCACCTAGGTGGTTACCTAATGGGTTATAAGTTCTAGGGCAAGTTTGATTGGTCGAGGTCGTAATATAGCAATCACACCCGAGTACTCACTCTATACTACTCGGTAGTTTGAGTGATTTTGCCCAATTTGGCTTTCTCAAGTCCAAATAGGTATTGCACAATACAAGTGATAATAGCTCAAGTCAGGTCTTACTATCTCTAGATCCATCCCCCTTTAATTGGGGCTATCAATTTCTTGAGTTCACTCCAATTTCTTGTTAGCCAAGTTTTCCTAGACTTAGTCCTTCTTTATCAAGTAGACACTAAGTCAATTAGGCATGAATCAATGTTTGCAACCATTGATTCTTGAGTTCAATCGATAACTAGGCTAAATATCACTAACCCAATCACAAACAAGCCCTAATTCAAATACCCATTAAATACCCACACTAGGGTTGGGTCACAACCCTAGCTAGAAATTTAGCTACTCATGAAATATGCAGAAATTAAAGAAGAAATAAAGATAGAATCCATAATAATTAATTATGGGGTGAAAATCTAATGTTTGGAGACAAATCTAGTACAAAATTACTTAAAGCAGTAAAGAAAAACAGCTCAGGTGCTCTTGCATAAAAAAATATTTAACCTAAAAATGACAAAAAGTCCTATTTATACTAAGCTGAAAATATCTGACAAAAATGCCCCTTCGGAGCTTGTGCGGACGCATAATTCTGAGTGTCGTCCGCACTCTGAGCTTGACTGGTCAACTAGGCCTTCTGCAGTGACACAAAAGTGGGATGCGGCCGCACTTCATCAAGTTGTGCGGACCGCACATTTCTGAGTGCGGCCGCGCACTTGGCTTCTACTGGGATCTAGACCTAACTCTGCGGACTACACATTTGTGAGTGCGGACGCACACTGGCTATTGCGGCCGCGGTCCGCACATATTCAACTCAAGGTTATCCGAATCTACTCCTCTGCGGTCTGCATACTAGTAAAGGTCACCGCACACTGACCTATGCGGCCGCACAATACTTGTACGGTCCGCACATCTTTAATTTTCCAAAATTTCCAAGTCTCTAAACCTCTCTTCTACGGCCGCACTAGAATTATGCGGTCCGCATACTCTGAAGCTGCATTTGACAGGGTTCTTTCATTGTTGCGACCGCACACAGTATTGTGCGGTCCGCACTCTAAGCAACTTTACCTTGTTTTTGTCCTTGTCCAATTTTGTCTCCTTTTTGAGTTGATTTTCACTTTTTGGATCGTTTCCCAATATTCCTGCAAGAAAGCTCATTTCATTAGTTCTCGGGATACCTTTAAGTATTTTCGAGCTAAAACTCATGTAAAAGAGGGCAAATAAGTGGTCAAAATCCCTACTTATCAGTAATCATGGTAAGCCTTCTTCCCGTTTTAATAATTTGGTCATTGCTTAGACATTTTTCCGAGCTTACTTAGTTTCTTATTTTGTAGGTCTCAGGAAGGATGCGACGAGAGGCTCCCATTCGATGATGAAAAAGCCTCACCACCTATCTCAAAATCGGCGAATGAGAGAAAGAGCAAGAAGGCATCGAACTTCGAGGGGCAAGAACCCCAAAAGAGAGCGGCTCGCAAACCCAAGAAGAAAATTATCCCCATGACTGTGGAGTCGGTCCGGCTACTAAGGGAGGAAGAAGAAGAAGAAAAAGAAGAAGAAAGAGAGGATGGTTCTGGGCTGGTGGCCCGTTCACGATCTAATACCGAGACTCAAAGGGTCACTGAGCCGGTGGAAGCTAAAAATATTCTACCCCGACTGGGTAGGGTCCAATGGGAAGATTCAGCCGAAGTCCCTGAGCTGGCTAGAGCCGAAGGTGCCTCACCTCGGGGTGAGAGGGCCGCTGATGAGGCGGTGGATGTTGATGTGGAAGCCGGGCTCGAGGCTCCTCGAGACAAATAAAGTACCCCCAAAGATTTACTTGGGGATATAGAATCGGAGGCTCCCCCTCGTTTCCTTCATTCTTCAAGGAAATGATTCAGGAAACTCAGACCGTGAAGACCTTTCACGAAGAAGGAACCCATGGAGAGGAGGATCCTTTTCGTGGTTTTTTTTCTGGGGTATAAGATGTCGCTGGTCTAGGAGATTTAGAGGTACCGAGGAAGAGGTCGGGCGAGGCTTCCTCGAGTTTTAAACTGACCAACCAGTTTTCTCCCCTAGTGTCGATCCTGGGTGCAAGCGAACGATTATTATCACGGTCCTGGAGGATGCCCGGGTTCTTGCTGCCCCCGTAGGGGTGGCTATCTACCATCAAACTTTGGTCATGGAGGAAGACCAAGCTCATATGGACGAGGTGGGAGCACCTTGTCTTTTCAACGAGGCCCAACAGGCTCTGAACCGGGTAAGTCCCTACTTTCTTTGTCGATGACAATTTTCATACTTGTATTTTTCTCCCTTTGTATAATTCTTTCTTTTCTATTTTTTAGGCCTCGATGCTTCATCATGAAGCTTTTTTCCGATCCCGAGGGGAGCTGAGCCGATATGAGGCCGAAATACGAGGGCTCACTGAGGAGAAAGATGCATTCAAGCTTCTCAGTGAGAAAAGAGAAAAGGAAGCAAAGGGCATTCGTGTTGAGCTAAAATCGGCTCAGAATGAACAAACTAAATATGCCAAGCAGGTAAGAAGAATCTTAGAAGTTAATGACACTGATTCGGGCGTGATGGCTAACAGTTCGGTCCCACGGGTCCAACAAAATCTCGATATAATTGGGAAACTTCGTGAGGAAGTGGATGTGGTGAAGGCGTAGATCGTGGCGTGGAAGAAAAACATGGATCGACTTGCCTCAGAAAAAGAGGTTGCCCGAGCTCAACTGTCCTCAGCTGAAAACCAACTCCAGAGTATGAAAGAGAAAACCTTGGTGCAAGCCATGAAAATTTAGGAGTTCCAGTCTCGATTGGGTTCAACAACTTTCGATCAAGAGAAGAATAGAACTTACAGCGGCCAAATCCGAGGTCGAAGCGGTCAAGGCTGATGTTGATGCAATCGTGTCCATCTACCGGACCGACACTAAAGCTGCTCAAGTTCGAGCAAAGGAGGTTGCCGAAGCTGCTAGGCTCGAGCAAATTGGGTTGTCGAGCATGCTAAATACCAATCTCGAAGGGAGACTCTGGAGGAGATCCATGCTCGTGGTTTCGATCTTACAGCCGAGATCGAGAATGCTAAAGAGCTCTAAGCGGAGGCCAAACTGTTGGCCTTTCCTGTTGATGGAGATTCTGGGAGCACGAGAGGATCCAAAAGTGGAGAAGGCCCCGAGAGTGAAGATGATGCTCCCGGAGAAGACTAGGCCCTTAGAATTTGTATTTTTCTTTCGTGTTTCTTTTGAGGTCGTTTCTGCCTTTTGTAGAGAATTATGATCGGGCCATGCTAACTTTGTAAATGTTTTTTGATATATATAAAAGTTTTCCTTTTTTCCTTATAAAATCATGAAATTTTATTCTAAGGTCCGAGGTTTAGACAATTTGATCAAAACCGAACTAGTATAGCCTTTACGATCGAGTGAGTGCTTGCTTGGACTCGAAATAAAGTAACCCTTAGGTTTTTTATTTGAGCGAGGATGGTTTCTCAACCTCAAAGCAAAAATAGCCCTTAGGCTTTTGTATTAGGCCGATGTGGCCTTTGTAAAAAGATTGTTTATACAAGTAAGGCTTTCCTTTCCCCTTTTCGGCTTGAATTTTTTTTATCATTTGTGTTTGTAACACTTGTAATGCCTTGGCATGGAATAAGGAAATGTTCAAGAGTTCAAAAACAATTTTACTCATTAGAGTTTTCGAGGCTTAATATTACTGAAGCCTTTTATGATTTTTCCAGGGGTAGCCTTTTTAACCGGTTTATGAAAGAATTCGAAGGCCTGTTTTTTTACGGATACGAACGTCTTCGAACCGTGTTAATTCGGCTATAGCCTTTTTAGTTTGGGATTTCCCCCTTGTGCTTATTTTCCTGTTTTACTTCGAGCTTGCCCGAAGTAGTGTCAGTCCCCGAGTGGGGTGGCCGTGGCCTATAAAAATCGAGGGTCGCCTAAAAGGTCTTATGATCTCGAAGTTTTAATAATTCGATCTCGTTTATCTTTCGGACGGCAGTCCCCGAGCGGGGGGGTAATTTATCCGAACGCTGGTTATGATCGCCCCTTGAGCCGGTTTACATAATAGATCGAGAGTATGAAATTATAAAGCAGGAAAACTTTTTTAAGGCATGAGATATCAGCAAGGAAAAAAACTTTTCTTTATAAATAATTATACACGCGTGCATGTTCTGTTCTAGGGCTCGAGCAACCTATACGGGCATGGTTCATTTGACTGTTTGGCCCTTACAAAATATACCTATCGAGACCCTGCTGCCATGAAGTAATTTCCTCGCAACAAAGTTGACATTCGAGGAAAATGCCCCCCAGTATTCGAGGCTGATTGTAAAAGAAGCCTCGGATACTGTTGAATTGTTATAAGTTAGCACGATCAATGGTTGCCTCATTAAAAACCTCGCCGGAAAACCCATTTGGGACAAAATCGGTCTAAGGAAAAAAGAGTGCAACGCGTGTTTTCAGACCTAAAGACTTCGTGTTGAAGAATCCATCGTTGTTTCTGATCGAACACATGCAAGAGTTATTTTAAATTATAAATGAAAATGGAAGGGGTCGTACCTTAGCCGTAGTATTGTCTTAGGAGCGATACGTTCCAATTGCTCGATAGTTGTTCGCCGTTCATCGTGCCGATCTTGTAGGACCCTTTTTCCGGTGATTTCGAGAACCTGGTATGGCCTTCCCAGTTCTGGCCTAGTTTTCCTTAATTCGGATTTCGGGTGTTGAGAGTGACTTTTCTTAGCACCAAGTCCCCGATGTTAAAATGTCGAAGATTAGCTCTTCGATTGTAGTACCTTTCGTTACGTTATTTTTGGGTGGCCAATCGGATGAGGGCAGATTCGCGTCTTTCATCCAATAATTCTAGGCTCGTATTCATGGCCTCATCATTTGATTTTTCTGTGCATATCGAAACCTGATGCTAGGTTCTCTGACCTCGACCGAATAAGAGCTTCGGCGCCATAGACTAACGAGAACGGTGTTGCTCCAGTACTGAATTTCGATTGTGTGCGATACGCCCAATGGACCTGGTGCAGTATCTCTCTCAACTTTCCTTTGTCGTCGGCCAATCTCTTCTTAAGATTCTGAGTGATGGTTTTGTTGGTCGATTCAGCCTGTCCGTTCCCGTAGGACGTATTCGGTATCTCCCGGTCCCAAACATATTTCCAATGGTCCATCGAACATCCTTCTAAACGGCGTTCCATCTGCGGACAAAGTGAACCGTGTTGCCTTTGTACGCAGAGCTCTCAACTCCTTTGTATCTGATGGAGTTTCCCGTTCTTTAAGTATTCTATGTACTTGTTTCTTAAATCCCAGGTCAAACTTGTGGAGTTTATCTCGGCATGACCTCTTCGATCACCGATCTCATGAGTTGTACGACAGTCCCCTAGTTGAGCTCGTCATCTTCGACCGATGAACCTAAGTTTGCAAGAGCGTCGGCCTCGCTGTTCTGTTCTTGAGGTACATGTTGCAAGGTCCATTCCTTAAATCGATGTAGAGTCACCTGTAGTTTATCCAAGTACCTCTGCATTCGGTCTTCTCGGACTTCAAAAGTCCCGTTAACATGGTTTAACACGAGGAGGGAATCACATTTGGCCTCTACGACCTCCGCTCCCAAGCTTTTAGCTAGTTCGAGACTGCAATCATGGCCCCATACTTGGCCTCATTGTTAGTCAATTTTGTAGTTCGTATGGACGGTCTAACTACATTACCCGTGGGTGATTTTAGTACGATGCCTAGTCTGGACCCCTTCACGTTCGAAGCACCGTCCGTAAAGAGGGTCCAGACTCCCGAAGATGTACCCGATTTTATCAGCAGTTCTTTTCTACCTCAGTGTACGAAAGCTGGCGCGAAGTCAGCCACAAAGTCTGCCAAGATTTGAGACTTGATGGCGGTTCGGGGTCGATACTCAATATCGTACCCACTTATTTCTACGGCCCATTTGGCCTACCAACCCGAAAGCTCGGGTGTGCAAAATATTTCGAAGAGGATAAGTTGTTACAACATATATTGGATGACATTGGAAATATGGTTTTAGTTTCCTAAAGACGCTTATTAAAGCAAGCGCTAATTTTTCTAAGTGTAGATATCTAGGTTCGACCTCACCTAAGGTCCGACTAACATAATAGACAGGAAATTACGTACCTTGTTCTTCTCGGACCAGGACTCCACTTATCGCTATCTCCGAGACTGCCAAGTACAAGTAAAGTTGTTCATCCATTCGAGTGTGAAGCAGCGGCGGGCTCGATAAATACCGCTTTAGTTCCTCCAAATCCTGCTGGCATTCCGGAGTCCATGCAAAATTTCTCTTCTTTTTTAGCAGCGAAAAGAATTGGTGACTCTTATATGAGGATCTCAAATGAATCGCCCTAGGGCGACTATCCTCCTTGTTAGTCTATGTACGGACTTTACATTGTGTACTATCGTGATATCTTCAATAGCCTTGATTTTATCGGGGTTGATCTCGATTCCCCGATTGGACACCATGAAGCCAAGAAACTTGCCTGAGTCGACCCCGAACACTCACTATTCGGGGCTGAGTTTCATATTGTACTTCCTCAGTGTTTTGAAATTCTTCTGCAAATGTTTTGAGTGGTCCTCTGCTCGCAGGGACTTAACTAACATGTCATCAATATAAACTTCCATATATTTTCCTATTTGTTCTTCGAACATTCGGTTAACTAGGCATTCATAAGTTGCACCAACATATTTTAGACCGAAAGGCATTACATTATAACAGTAGGTGCCATACTTAGTGATAAACGAGGTCTTTTCCTGGTCCTCCAGGTTCATTTGTATTTGGTTGTACCCGCAATAGGCATCGAGAAGATTGAGAATCTCGTGGTCGGTCGTGGCATCGATCATACGATCGATATTAGGCATAGGAAAAGAATCCTTAGGGCATGCCTTATTCAAGTCTTTATAATCTATGCACATTCTAAGTTTATTTCCCTTCTTAGGGACTACTACTACGTTTGCTAACCATTCGGGATATTTTACTTCCCAAATGGATCCTATTTTGAGAAGTTTGGTTACCTCGTCTTTGATGAAGGCATGTTTGACCTCGGACTGGGCCTCTCTTCTTTTGCTTCACCGGGCGGAATTTAGGGTCCACGCTCAGTTTGTGAATGGTAATTTCCGATGGAATCCCTGTCATATCGAGGTAGGACCAAGCAAAGCAATCCATGTTAGCTTTAAGTAAATGAATAAGTTTTTTCCTGAGCTCGGGTTAGCCCCGTGCACGGGTATACCTTTCGTTCGAGCTGATGCTCGGTTAGCGTGACTTGTTCCAGCTCTTCAACCGTTTACTTGGTGGCGTCGGAGTCATTGGGAATTATGAAGGATCGAGGGATCCAGTAGTCGTCATTTTTGTCGATCCCTTGCTCCTGCAATTGGGTCGAGGTCGGTGTCTATGGTTGCTATTTGGCCTCCTATTTTCCCTTCAAATCTGATCCCTTCACTGATGAGAGTGCCAATATCGGTATCACTTCATCGACTGCAAGCATTTCTTTGGCGGCGGGCTGTTCTTCATAGACCGTTTTAACTCTCGCTGATGATTGGAACTTCAGAACTTGGTGAAGGGTCGAAGGCACTACCCTCATGTTATGGATCCAAGGCCTTCCGAGCAGGGCGTTGTACCTCATGCCACCCTCGATCACCTGGAATTTTATTTCTTGGATGGTTCCAGCCACGTTTACTGGCAAACTAATTTCACCTTTGGTGGTTTCGCTTGCCATGTTGAAGCCGTTAAGTACTCGGGTTGCGGGCACAATTTGATCATGTATGCCGAGCTGTTCGACGACACTCGCTCGCTCGCATAATATTGGTCGAGCTACCTGATCATTTAAAACACGTTTAACTTGAATTTTGTTCATAAGAACAGATATTACCAGTGCGTCGTTGTGGGGTTGTGAGATCCCCTATGCATCCTCCCCATTGAAAGACAAGGTCCTTTTACGGTACATAGTCTCGAGTCCGCTTTTCCCTCGTGATCGACACCTTGGTGCGTTTGAATACGCGCCCTTAAGGAATATCGACCCTCCAACAATCATGTGGATCACGTGTTGCGTCTCTTCTTGCTCATTCTGTCTGTTTGAATCTTTGTTTTTGAATTGGTTCTTAGCCCCATCACTTAAGAGTTCTCTAAGATGTCGTTCATTGAACAAACGGGCTACCTCATCCCTGAGTTTTCTGCAGTCTTTTGTTCTATGACCATGAGTGCCATGATATTTGCACATTTGATTAGGATTTCTCTAGTTCGGATCAGTCTGTAGAGTTCGGGTCTATATGGTGTCTTTGATGTGCCCAGTGGCCAATACAATAGTTGATGCATCAACGTTGAAGTTGTATTCCGATAGTCGTGGTGCTTCTTTGGGCTCGATATTTCTGTCGAAACCACTCTTACTCATGAGCCCTCGGGAGCTCTGTCCTCGGTCATTTCTTTTATTATTTCGAACGGGGTTGCGTCTAGGCCTGTTATTTCTCCGATCTCCACCGTATGGCTGATATCGTTCTCTGTTCGACCGTGATTCTCGGTCAATATCCCATTGAACTCTACTAACGGGACTATTTGGATAGACGGACCCGGAAGGATCCCCCAACAGGTCATCCTCGACCCTGATCTTTAACTGGTACCGTTTATACACATTGGCCCAGGTTACAGCTGGATATTCAATCAAATTCTGCTTTAATTGTTGTGAGGCTACCGTACTTTGTATATTTAGGCCTTGAGTAAAAGCCTGAATGACCCAATCATCCGCAACCGGGGGTAGATCCATACGTTCCATTTGGAACCGAGATACGAACTCTTTGAGAATCTCGTTATCTTTTTGCTTCACTTTGAAGAGGTTTGACTTTCTGGTCTCGACCTTTATGGCTCCGGCGTGAGCTTTGATGTAGTAATCTGCGAGCAAGGCAAAAAAGTCGATGGAGTTGGGTGGAAGACTATGGTACTATATCATTGGCCCCTTTGATAGAGTTTCTCCGAATTTCTTCAACGGTACGGACTCAATCTCATCGTCCTCCAAACCATTCCCCTTTATTGTGCATGTGTAAGAAGTGTCATGCTCGTTGTGGTCGGTAGTTCCATTATACTTGGGAATTTCTGGCATGTTGGAATGGGCTTAGGAGCCGCGCTCGGGGGGAAGGGCTTTTGTACAAACTTCTTTGAATCCAAACCCTTCAAAATCGGTGGTGCCCTCGGAATTAGATCAACGCGAGAGTTATATGTTTCCACTTTTTTATCATTTGCTTCGATCTTCTTCTCCCCTGATTCGATTCGCTTTGTCATCTCCTCTAACATTTTCATAATATTTGGGTCGGTCCCTGACTCGTTCACATTTGACCTCTCCGACAATGGTTCGGCCCTGTGAACAACTTCCTGTGATGGCTCGGGTTTCACCCTACTCGCTACATGGTTCTGATTTTGGAGTTGTGTTATTGCAGCTTGTTGAGCCTGCAACATTTAAAATATTATTCGAAGGCTGATTCCGCCTTCTTCGTTGCCATGTGTGTTTTGACCAGTTGATTGAACGTCTCTGCGGACGCTATTTTTGGGGTCGACGCCCAGATTTGCATTCAGGGCAACATGGGAAATGATGTCGATGGGGTTTCCAACTAGCACCCCCTCGAGGTCAACTGGAGGCACTTCGTTTCCTGGGGCGGCTACATTATTATTTTTGCCATGAAAACCAAGATCATTGTCGATGTGTGTGGGTACTGCTTGAGAGTTCGACATGCTGATCCGGAAATCAAAAACGCTTACAAGAACAAGTGTAAAGAAGTGCGTGTTATGAAAATTAGTACTAGGAAATCACTATTATCCTTAGCCCCACGATGGATGCCAAACTGTTTACCCTTAAAATCGGATAACAATTAAATTTATGTATGATTTTAAGGATATATGATTTCACTTGGCACAAATTGGAAAATACGAGAATTAATGTTAGAAATTAATTGTAAAATAAAATAAACCAATGTTAAGCATTGGCCCTCGAGCTAGGTTGCCCTCGGACCGACTGAGTGTGTTATTGAAAAAACAAGAACTGAACGACGTAACAAGAGAGCTTAAGAGAGAAAATGTATTGTATTGCTTTGTTATGTGTGAATATGATATTTACAAAATGATTGGAACCTCCTTTATATAGTAGAGGAGTTTTGCATATTGCACAATTCTAAATACAGAAGGAAATCTCATGATTGGCTAAATAACCGACCTTGACTTCATACGTATCCGAGATTTCCGCCACGATCCTTGCCCGATCACGGATATCTCGGCTTTCTGTTATTCTACTCAGCAGGCTTCCTTTGGTCTCACTTGATCCCTATCCCGCTTCGGTCTCGATCTTGATCGGTCGTTGATTCGTGAGCTTAGCCATCCATCTTCGTGTCATGGTTCGATACAATGTGAGGTCGAACCTTAACCTGCCATCCCGGTCTCGATCAACCATACAAAATTAGACAAGCCCGATTTTGACCATATATTATATGTATTGTTGTTTTAATTTGTGATTTTTAGGTTAAATGATTTGATTAAGTGGAATGAGTAACTATTTCCTGTTCAATACCCCGACGTTTTTTAGCTGTAACAGTGCGATTAATAAACTGATAGTAAATTGCAGTTGACCCTTTTAGCTTATAGAAATAACACCTCTTCTTCTTTTTGAATGTGATAAAAAATCTTCTCAAACTATAAGTCAACCACTAGTAAAAGAATAATTGTTTCTAAATAGTACTCCCTCCGTTCATTTTTAGTTGCTCACTTTTAATTTTACACTCTCTTTATAACAAGTATATTTGTACAGGATAAAATATGCTATGACATGTGGCCGTCCAAAAAAGAAACACATGGAACCCAAGACGGGGGATGGCCAAAGAACGAAGGCAATTGTTTCGTTTGTCACCGGAAAGAATAATGCTCATAAAGGTGTGATAAATGATCTTCGCCCGGTAGCATTTAATAGAGAATATTTCATCGCATTAAGAGCAATTATCCGTTACAGGAAATTTGGTGTTTATGTTCACCGTTACATCTGCATGGATGCCCCTCTTAGTTGACATTGAAAGGCACGACGAAAAAAAAGATGGGCACGATGCTAGGACCTCCTTCATAGCTATAAATAGTCAGATCACTTATCATTGTAAAGGACACAAATTTTCTAGCAAACTTACACTACATTCTATACAAAGCTCAATATAAGCTTATCTTCTTACTTTTTGATTTTGATGTTGTTGTGCCCGAAAATCATGTTCCTGGAACTGTTGCTTCTGTTGTTTCGTCTATATCCTAAGGCTAAGTATTGCATAATTCTTCGATTAGTTTATTATTTCATGATCAAATTAATTCACTTATCTAAAAACCACGTATAAATTATATTGTTTCTTTTTACAGGTAAACAATATAGTTTATAATTTACCCATAATAATGATAACATTCAAAAAGTATTGGGAAAAATTTGTGAAATGAATAATTAATGATAAGGGTAAAACATGAAACAAAAATTTATATTTTTCATGATTTGCTAAAATTGACAAGTAAAAATAAGAATATACTTTTAATATAGTGGATAAGTAAAAGTGAATGGACAATACAGTGGACAAGTAAAAGTAAATACACAATATAATAAATAAGTAAAAGTGAATGGACGAAGTACGAAAGATGACAAATTTCTGCTCCATAATAAATATACAACACACAGTTTGGTAAGAATGGGAAGCTCATATCTCCTTCATTTAATTTGAAGACTACTCTTAACTTTCTTGCCCATTTTGCTTTATATGACTTGTTATTTACTTTTCGTTTGATTTGGAGTGTCAGTCTATGACTCTCTAACTATAACACTAGTGTTTCTTTTAAGGCAAATTACATAAGTTGCTACCTGACCTATAGCCCAAATCCCCCTTATACATTTTCTGTGGACGATAATAACATTACACACGCAACATTTCTAAAGTGTATCTAGTACACATCATCTTTTTGTTGACCAGCTTTTCAAAATATGTGTAATATCACGCACCAATAATATCGTGACACGTGTCAAAACGGAAAGTAAATACAATAAAATAGCTAATTTACACTTTTAGTAATTCACACCATAATTAAATCCCCTTTCCTGCTTTTAGTAATTCCTCCCCCCCCCTCAAAACCCACTTAGTCATCTTCTCCACAATCACAACCCTACTGCTTTCCACTATTAGCGCCATAGTTAGCAGCACTGTGTCCTATTTTCTCACTATTTCCAATGAAGCTTGACTCTTAAAGATGAACAAAAGCTAAAGATGTCCATCTTTCTACAAAAAAAAGTTTTTTTTCTTTGTTAAAATCACCATTGTCATAACAGCACCACTACTGCCATTCATTTTCAAAGCAAAACCCACAAACACTATAGCCCCATTTCTCACACCCATTCAATTAAAAGAAATAGATTTTTGAAGTCAAAGAAGAATCCGAGATCTGAAAACAAAATTATGAAAACAAATAGAGAAATCAGTCATTGATTTCATTAGCAGATCTAAAAAGTTAAATCTAGTAGGAGATGGCTAATAATTTAGAACTTGGACCTAGCTCTACAATTATTGTTGTATTTTAGAGTTTAATCTATGGAGAAGACAAAGTGGGTGGCTAGGGAAGAGGAAAACGTGTGGGGTGGTGTGGTGTGGAAAATGGACCAAATTATTTATTAAAAATAAAAAAAAATAAGAATTAACTCAAAAAATATTTAAAAGTAAAAAAGGTTGGATAAGAGGCGTTTAAGTAATGATTAAGACCCAAAAGTTTTACATTCACCCGCCTCTTTCACGTGTAAAACACGCGCGCGCCATCTGTCAAATGTGGTGTGTACTAGATAAACTTTGGAAAGGTTGCGTGTGTAATGTTATTATCGTCCATAGAAAATGTGTAACGGGGATTTGGGCCATAGGTCAGGTGGTAACTTATGTATTTTGCCTTCTTTTAACGGGTGGTGTTACCGGAATAACGATATTTATTTTAATATATACGTTTAGAATTATAGTTATTTTATGGTTGATTATAGATATTAGTTAATACGGGCATAAATTTTATATAAAATGGCGGTATGAAATTATACCATATGGAAGGTGGAGTAGATAATATCATGGGATATATATATATCCTAGAATTATCACATGGGTATCCCAAAACTGAACCAAACGACCCCCAAGTGTTTCTCTTTATGTGTTTCTTTATTACTAGTTTCTCGGCACGTGTGTTGCACGTGTATGTCTGAGTCGTGTAATACACGATTTTATAAATAATATCAATATTAATAAAAAAGTATTTGAGTAAATAATTATATATGACAAGAGAATATATATATATATATATATATATAAATTATCATATAACAGTAATAATTGGATCATTTGAACCTACAAAGATAAACAATCAACATCTAATTAGATACATGTGATTTTCAGTAAAATCACCCTATAAAGTAATAATTATATGATATAGCTGTACTTTAAAATTAAAATTTGCATGAATTACATTATCTTATTTATATAGTACAAAAAGTTAATATTTTTCATGAAAACTTATGCAATTTAAGCTTACCTTTTATTTGTAAATGTTCTCCTACTTCATCCTTCTCCAAAGTAATTTCATTGTTACTAACATGAAAATTACATATGAAAACTATGAGATTAAATGAGTGAAAACTATAAAGCAATTGTGTTAAAATAATTCATAAATTTCTATAAAGAATTACCACAAGATAGTGTCCTAGCTTAAATTTTTGCCTCTTCCAAGGTTAACCCATTTGAATTTTTTAGAGTCTTCTTCTCTTTTATGCATACACGCGTATTGAAATCTCATTGTTCTTAGTTTTCAAGCGCGTGCGCACACACATATATGTATATGTTCATTGACTCGATCTTCTATTGGGCTACATTTTAGTCATGAGTTGATTCATTTTAATTACTGAGATCGATCTATTCTTAAATATAAATGAAGATTTCACACAAAGAGTCACACATTTATATATATCTTCAATTATTTTCTTTTACTTTTGATACTCTTGCGAAAAAATTATGTCTTAAATTTTTAACACATGGACCTTATACACGCGAAAAATGTATATGTTCATAACGTTATAATAGAAATATGTTAAAACAAATGGTCTCTTTAGTATTAATCATGTAACTAATGTATTTTCTTATTAATATAATAATTTTTTTACAAAATTACTAATTAGGTATTTCAAATCTTAATTCTTTTTCTCTAAGAAAGATTATGTTATTAGTAAAGATATTACCTTTGATTATAACAAGGAGTCACATCACATGGAAGACAAAGTATTAAAAAAACTAAACTTAGTAAAACTTACGGAGATATGTAAAAATGATAGAATCTCTAGATAAACACTAAAATGATAGTCACAAGTAATTTTAATGAGATTTTAGAAAAGTAAATCCGTAAAGATAGAGATAATATAGAGTGGTATTCAATAGATCCTCTATGAAATGAACACACTTTAGCATCAGAAGTTAGACCATATTGAGGATATATAATAAAAGAAAATACCGTCAAAAGGCAAGGACTTGAATTATCATGGCAGGAGATGAATTAGTTAAATCTATACATAATAATCACTTCAATGAGAAGTTGGCAAAAAGAAGATTTATTTGAAATTTTTCTGTTTGTCGTATACTTTATTGGAGCATTAACTCTAAAGGTTGCCTATGATTAAAGACTATTATTGAATAGAAAGGTTAGTTATACAATTGGAAGGACACAACTATTCTATAGGTTAGTTATACAATTGAAAGGACCCAACTATTCTAAGAAAGAACGGTACTTCAAATTAGTTTTATTCTTTTCATTTGAATATTATTATTAACTAATACTTAAAATGAGTTAAAAAGTCCATCATTTTATGGGTATTTTTGTAATTTAACTTTAGGCTTAACTCTTAAGGGTTTCCCACTTTTAATATAGTATAGATAGATTATCTTTTCTTTTTAATCAATCTTGTAAAATACTTTTCGTGATCTTACGTCTTTTCTAAAATAATATTTTTGTTATCAACGCATGTAACGAGGAATTGAGGAGAAGGAAACAAGGTAATTTGGACTAAAAAAAGAGGGAACAACTAAATTTTCACCCATAAATCAATCGAACCTGTATTCTTCTACGTATCATCCTGTAAATAAATATTACTGCTGTATTTAATACATAGTAGTGTACAACGAGCAAAACTATGGAGGTTGTACTGTACATGCAGAACCCTAATTTGTTCTATCTATGGTGATTTCCCATCTTGGATGATCACTAGAGACTGAGACTCTTGGTGTTGGTATCCCATTATTAATTGCATTATTATTCATGTCAGGATATTGTCCATCTTGATTGTTAACTACTGGTTTCATTGTTCTGCTCATCAACTTCCCTCTAATTCTCTGCTGCTGCACCACTAGAATTGATGCTGTGAATCCAATATCTGCTGAAGCCAAGAAATCTCCCACCACACCAAGTTCTGGACATTCACTCCATGCCCCAAGTCCTACTAGCATAGGAGAATCTTCATGGTGCCTTCCTACGACTATTAAATCAAATCTATCTTCTAATCCCCTAAGTGAAGCAGATAGCCCAACCCCATCCCTCGTAACGTGTTCTTCGTATACGAAGTTCTCGTTCATTGAGTTTTCGTATCGGACTGCTTCAATCAAGCTGTTGTCTAACTTTCTTTCTCTGGCATTGTCATACCCGAACATAAGGAAACGGATGATTGTTATCGACACATTTTTGTGTCTAGCCATTCGAGCACCATAGGCTAGCGATTCTGCATCATCGGGACCTCCAATGTAGACCACAGCAACATGATAAATGTTGCCCTGATTGCTTAGTGTCGCCATGGATCCCTTTAGGATTCCACGATCGACTAGTACGCCCACAGAACAAGGCACTTTTCTGAGGACTTTCGTGTTGATAGTTTGGATGGCACGACTTACTGTTCCAATGGAACCATCAATTTCCCAATGCTTGTGGAATGGTAGGATCACAATGGTAGCCTTCTGGTCCAGGGCCAATCGAGAAATGTCCTCGGGCATTAGTTCATAATGTGTGATGTCAGTGAATGGTTGAAGTGTGACACAACTTTCAAAGGCAAGCTCATATTGTCTAAGCGCATTGATGATTTGCAATGATATTGAAGCATCCTGAGGGATGGCTCCCTCGGAATGATTATGCGTGATAAGAAGAGGAGCGGCTCTACCCACGAGCTCAATGAGGACGAGAGCTATGACACCAATGGGGCTTTGTTCTGTTGCATTGGATGCTTCAAGTAAGTTGACCATAGTTGGCACACTTTGTAGATCGTGAACACAGACCAATATCCTAAGCTCTGAGTCAGGCTTTGAATGCTGAATCGTCCTTCTCATCGTTGGAGCTTGTTGTTCGAGTGCACGAAAGAGATATCTTATTAGCGGTGTAATGATCACCATAACTAGAACAACAGAGAGCATGATAGCCACTGCAAAGTGTTCATCTGATAGGGCCTAGCATTGATTAGAAAGAGATCAAATCATTTAGTAAATCTTTTTGGAATAATTTGGGGAAAAGAAAAAGAAAAGTTGATAGAAATGTCACCAGTGAAACTCTCCATAAGTTAAAGAAAACAACATCACAGATGCCTCTAGCATTCAGCATCAGACCAAGAATGACAGAGTCTTGAATGGTTAAGCCCGTGTAGCGAGTTATGATCATCATTATTACAATCTTGACCAGGACGCCAAAGAGAACTAGAAGGGCAATTACCCATAGAGACTTAAGATGAATGATGAAAATGTCTGTTTTGAGGCCACTGGTGGTGAGAAAAACCGGGTACAAAACCTTGCCAATTGGATAATGAAGTTTCCTGATCAAAGCTGCACCCAAAGGCGGGCCTTCAGGAATTGCCATGCCTAACAAAAGTGATCCAAATAGGTAGTGTTGCCCTATCGTCTCAGCAGTTAATATGTACAACAACACAAGTACTAAGACACAAACAAAGTAGTTTTCCCCAACAGGTTTTCCTTCTGGTCTAAGTCTTAATGTCTTCTTAATTGCAGGCCTAATGGTAAAAACTGTGAATATGACTAAGATCAAAGGCGAGAGAATCGAACCCATTTTCTGCGCCACAGTATGTTCTTTCTCCAACTGCAACTTAATAAAACCTACTGAAGCCAAAGTTAAGCCAATAATATCACAAAACATAGCTGTAGAAGTGGCTAGACGGCCTTGGTCAGTATTGAGAAGTTGCATCTCTTTAAGAAGGGTACATACATTGGGAAAACCAATAACACATTGTGTAGCTGCTACAATAGGCAGAGCTTTTGAAAGAAGAGGATCCATTACGATGAAATGTTTCATAAGCATCGCTAGCGCCATAGTGGATCCCAGTGAGGTGAACATTACAGCGACACCAATGATAATGGCTTTTTTCCCTGGCCTGAACATCCTTTTCGAGTCACACTCAACTCCTATAGCAAAAAGATTGAACAGAACACCAAATGTTGCTGCTGTTTCTAATGCCATAACGCCTCGTGTTGGGAACATGGTTTCTCTCACTGTTTCTAGATGTCCCAGTAGTGAGGGTCCAAATACTATACCGCCCTGAGTTGCAATTCATAAATTGTTAGCTCATATTGAATCATACAATGATGCAATAATTTGACTTTGCAAAAGTTTAGTATCATAGCTGGAAATTAAATGTGAATTGTGATGACCCAAAAGGTCATCCTAAGTAATTCTAGCTAATATATGTTCCGAGGCCCGAAAGCCTCCGTTAATCTTACCTCGATATGCGTGCGCAGCCCGGGCGTGTAGCCAAGAAGTCCTTATGTTGGAATTTGATAAAAATGGGATTTTTGAATTTAATAATTGAATAAAGTTGACTTTGGTCAACATTTTTGGTAAACGGACCCGGACCTGTGTTTTGGCGGTCCCGGAGGGTCCGTAGGAAAATATGGGACTTGGGCGTATGCCCGGAATCGAATCCCGAGGTCCCAAGCCCGAGAAATAAATTTTTAAAGATAATTGTTTTATGAAAATAATAAAGGTTTTTGAAAATGAACTTTGATGTGAAACCGTGTTACCGGATCCGTATTATGGTTCCGGAGCCCGGAACAGGTTTATTATATGTTATGTGACTTAGCTGTGAAATTTGGTGTAAAACGGACTTGAAATGACGTGATTCGGATCAAAATTGGAAAAGTTAAGCTTTATGAAGTTTTGAGGAAATTCTATGAGTTTTAAGGTTTAATTCCTTGTTTTTGATGATAGTTTGGTGATTTAAAAGCTTGAATAAGTCCATAGGATGTTTTGGGAGTCGTGTGTGTTTTTGGTTTTGAGCCCCGAGGGCTCGGGTGAGTTTCGGGTAGCTAACGGGGTGTGAAAACATGAAAAATCTGGTGTTTAATTGCAGCTTCTGGTGTCTGGTAGCTTAGTCTATGCGATCGCATAGGTGGAGTTGTGATCGCATAGAGTTGAGTGTGGGGGAGGCATGTTGTTCTCTGCGATCGCATGGATGGGTCCGCGATCGCAGTGTAGGGAGTCCGGACGTTCTGCGATCGCATTCCTTCTTCGCGATCGCATAGGCTTAGGTGAAGGGGCAACTGGGTTGCACTATGCGATCGCATCTCGTCTTCCGCGATCGCATAGTGTGTCAGTGGAGTCAGGTGGGGGCTGGGTAGTATCTCTCTACGATCGCGTAGTTTTGTCTGCGATCGCAGACGCCTGGCCCGCTCCTTCCCGCGATCGCACCCCCTTGTTCTGCGATCGCATAGTAGCAAAACTTCAAGCTCTGCGATCGCAGCCCCTCTTCCGCGATCGCAGAGAACAAAATCGCCCAGTTATCTTTAAGTCTTAAAAACAAAATACTCTACACGGGACTTTGCTATTTTCAGCCTTCTTCTCCTCCTCCAACCTCCATTGTCGACCGCCAAGCTAGGATCCTTCAATAAACCTTTGGGTAAGTGATTTCAACTTCTATTTCTTCCACTTTCCTTTCATAATCACTAGAAATCTAGGCCAAAAACCATAAAATCAAGTAGCAATTAGGGATTTTGGGTAGAATTAGGTTTTTGGGAATTTTGGGTGATTCAACCTCAATTTGGGATCGGATCTTGAAACAAATTATATATTTGAACTCGTGGGGTTATGGGTGATCGGCTTTTGGTCCGAGCCTCGTGTTTGGACCAAGCGAGCTCGGGGTCAAATTTCGGTAATTTTGGAAGAATGCTAGAAATTGAATATCTAGGCTATGGGATTGTATTATTGAGTCTTTATTGATATTATTGAATTAATTATGCCTAGATATCGTTGTTTCGGAGTCGGATTATAAAGGAAAGACGGTCTTAGAGGGTTGATTGCTATACTTTGGACCGAGGTAAGTGTCTTGCCTAA
>ML294720.1:0-11829 GCA_005239495.1 Nicotiana undulata | reverse complement strand
CGGGCATTTATTGAGCTACTAATTGATGTTTTCCCCTTGCCGGGTGTTTTGAACTGCTTATTTCCACTATGTTGTACTCCTTGCCATTTTATCTGTTATTGTTTGGTGAGGAAGAGAGTAAAAGCACGAAGGGTGATGTCGTGCCATGATACTTGATTACATTGCATAGTGAGGAAGAGTGTAAAGCACGAAGGGTGATGCCATGTCACGATTCATATTTATTATAAGCACGAAAGGTTAATGTCGTGCCATGACTTTTATTGATTATAAGCACGAAGGTTAATGCCTGCCATGATACATCGTACATTTCATTGTGAGGAAGAGAGTAAAAGCACGAAGGGTGATGCTGTGCCATGATATTTGATTACCTTGCATAGTGAGGAAGAGTGTAAAGCACGAAGGGTGATGTCGTGCCATTGTTACATTTCTGGTGCTCATACTTGTTTTTCGTTGGCTATTGTGTTAGATTGCCTCCCTTGTTTACCTCTACCTGTCAATTTGACTACTTCACTTCACTTGTTTCCCCTTTACTGCTCCCGTATCCCTCCCTTGCTTGCTTATCTCTTGCCTTGTATTATCCATGTTACCTGCTGTAGAATAGGACAGCTTATCGTTATTGTCAAGTCTAGCCTCGTCACTACTTCGGCCGAGGTTAGGCTCGGCACTTACTCAGTACATGGGGTCGGTTGTACTGATACTACACTGCACTTCTTTATTTTGTGCAGATCCCGCTTCCGGACCCTGTGGGCCGCTCTGAGGGAGTCACCTTCAGTCCACATTGAGCTTCAAGGTATACCACTGGCGTTCATGGACCTTGGATTCTCTTCTGTTATTGTGTCCTATTGTCTTATTCCTCTTTCTGTTCTAAAGACAATACTGTATTTCCTTTCAGACTTGTATTTAGTATTCTTATAGATAGTCCTTGAGGTTGTGATACCCCGGTTTTGGGATTTTGCGATGTTGTTGTCTTTATCATTTCATTATGTGTTTTCGAAGTATTATTACATTTCCGTTGTAAAACTTTGAAGTGATTTGGGATATTTCGGTAAAGGTTGAAAGTTAATGATTCAGGATAATCCAGTACAGGTTTGAAGGTTAATGGCTTTTACTAATGTCAAGTTGTTTTATAGATGTTAAGTGTTGTGAACGTTGGCTTGTCTAGCGGGTTCAACGTTAGACGCAGTCACGGTCTGAAATGTGGAATTTCGGATCGTGACATGAATAAAATAATAAAACTCCATTTTATTACAATTCCTCCAACGTCCAGTGGGAGACCAATTTAGCCTCATATTTCAATGTTGAATATATAAGTCAAAAGCGTAGTGCAATGTTAAAGGACAGTCCGGTGCACAAAGCATCCGCGTTCGTTCATACAAGGACATTTTGTAGGCTCAAAAATAAAATAAAAGTACTTACAAGAACTTGGGCGACAAGGGAAGGTTGACCTAAAGGCTTGAGGCCAGCATCAATGAGGAGAGAGGTTAATGAGATTACAGAAAGCTGAAATACCATAAGAGGTGCAGGAAACTTTAAAGGGTTACGGACTTTGTAACCATTGGAGGAAACATCTTCTGGATCATAGCACAATATATTCTGCGCAGCAGATGTTGAGTTGTTGTTCGAAACTGCCGCATTCCCCATTATTATTGTTTTGTGTTTAATTATGCGCACTAGATTCTTTTTTTTTTTTTTTAAGAACTGCAAGAGATGATGAAGATGGACATAGAAAGATGAAAGTTTGCTTATTCCATGCACTAAGTGAGAGGCATCAGTCATGATTGGTGGATTAAGTTTGTTATGAGTAAATGGTCTATAAATTGAACGGATGATATAAACTTGACACGTATTACTATTTTCTCTCCACCTACGTACATCGCTCAAATTAAGGGACCTTGCTTGAAGAAAAGAGAGAGGGGCAGGTGATTAGTATAAATCACTAGTATTAAAATACGAAGTTTGTTATAAATAGAATTGTATTTAAGGTAAATGTCTATAATTTAGGGAGATTTTAGGGATTATTACTTGGTGGCTAAGTGATTTTTTCCCTATAAATATAGAGAATCTATTTCATTGTAATTCATCCCAAAGTTCAATAAGAATTCTTTCTCTCTTTCTCTGCAATATTGTTCTTCTTCTTTTATTTTTTTATAATACCTTATCAGCATGAGATTCTAACCAATTGAGTAGAAACTTTGGGATTGAGCATAATGATTGTCAATTATTCCATGAACTTCCTTCATGATTAAATTCTAGATTTAAGGTAAAGATTTTACTTTATTTTCTCTTTTAAATTCTTCAAATTCTGTAATTTGATTTTAAATACAAGCAAAGACAATAAACTTTGATTATAACTCTAATAGAGTTTGCAAGAAATTATAACCACCCGAAGTGTTAAAATTTCTATGCTTTGCCATGATCAAATTCATGTATGATTGTGGGCAAAGAAGCGGAAACATGTCCCATTGAATTTGCTTCATTCTCATATTCCCCTTAAGAGAATGTGATAGCAATATGTGATAAGTCTAAAAGAAGACAAAATATTATCGTGAAGGTATCAACGGATGTGGACGTGGTAATAGACGAAATTATAATCGTCATCATTGTGATAATGAGAATAATAAGGGTAATCAAAATAATCCTTCACTCTGTGAAAATAATATTTGTCATCGATTTGACATGAGATTTTGTAAAGCACATATAGATGATTATGGCCCATTTATGATGTGAATGTGACAACATCTTATTTATGAATACATATTCATTCTTGGAAGAATATGAACGTGCTAGTGGTAGTGAATATACCACACTTACCTCTAGGAGGTTTGAGATGATATAAGAAAATAATGTCATTATTATGGCATGAATGGTCATTGGTCATGTACCTATTGTACGCCAAAATATTTTGGCAATGTGATTACTAAAGTATAATAGTAATGCAAGAAACAGATCTTGCATATAATGTTTACAATGACCATAAGTTATAATTTATCTTTAAAAGTGATATTCACCATATGGATGTTGATGAATATGTGGTAGTACCAAATTAATTGAGAGCTCTGGAAGAGCCAATTATTATTATTTTGGAGGAATACAATTGATTATCATGTCAATTTATTGTGTTGTAGTAAGTCTCAAAAGAACTTATTGAGTTTCTAAAGTATTCGCGAAAGCGGTTGGTTATACTGAGACTATAAATAAATAAAAGATTTAATATCTTCTGTTGCTACAACTTGTAGCGGGGTAATATGTATGTTAAATTTATCCGCTTTATTCTCTAGTTTGTACTACACAAATAAAAGAATACCACAATAAAGTGGATATTTATTGATATAAAAATCCATATCATAATAAACTTGGAGTTTATTGATGATAGCACATGTCATGGTGTAAACCAGAACTTTATCAATATTGATAATTTATTCAGTTGGCATAATTGGTTTAGCCATATCAATTTAAGTATGATGTGCAAAAACGAAAGAGAATTCACATGGGTATATATTAAAGAACTAGAAAATTCTTTACGAATTCTCTTATGTTGCATGTTCTCATTAATTAATAAACCAACTAAAAATTGGGATTGAATCCCATGAATGCTGGAAATATCAAAGGTGAATCTGGGCTCACTCACCTACCATGTATACCACATAAGATGTATCTATGAGATGGTTACATGTGCGATTATTATTAACGCGCAACCTGGTGTTTGCGAGGTAACTTGCTCAATAATTTAATTTAGAGCATAATTTTTGGATTTTCTATTCCAGATAGTTTATCTTGATAAGTTGGTTTACATCACAATTGGTTTAGCAAGATGATTTATTGAGTGCTTTCACTTAATAATTAAAATATTTCTTATGAGAACAAAGTTATCTATATCAGTTTGATATACGTCATATATGAAAGTATATTACATTATCCCCTCACAAGTGCTTCAGGGCCAGGAACCAAATAATTCCATCGTATTATTATTAATGTGCAGTGTGTATTTTTCTTGGCACCATAACGCACAAAGATGGATTTCCAAAGTTGAGGAAGCAAGTTAGTTTTTCTAACATGAGAGGAAGACAAGATAAACAATTGAGAAAACGTTACATGGAATGAATTATTATTAATAGATCTTGATCCTCAAATAAGATTATATCAACTTGAAGTTCATAAAAAGATAACTCATCTACAATATATTGCAAAGCATGCCAGACGCATTTGCTGACCCAAAGATAGTAACTGTATTCTCACTACAAATGCTCTTATTAGAATAAGTCTAGAAGGACAAAGTCTATGGTACGCTTAAAATGTACAGACAAATCGGTTTCAAATAAAATTCTAGATAAACAAGGTGAGCAAACGATCAAAATGATCATAATAAAGTGGCGAGTGATCAAGAAGATCACATGACATAACACTTCATAAAATCTCAGGAGAGGCTCAAGTACCTGAAAATATGAATGAAGAGATCTCTATGTTATGTCTTTATGAAAAAAATTATATGAACCGGTAAAAAATTTCGTCGACAACATCTATCATAGCACTAAGTATAGATGAGGACCTCAAGCATGTCGAATACTGACACAAAAATATTGGTGTAATGACCCGATCGGTCATGCCGAGAGATTAGCCCCGTTTCCCCTATTCCTACTTTATTTTTGTGTGGTTCATCTCTTTTATGTTGTGTTGGGTTAGTTGGTTTGGGTTCAGAGTGATTGTGGAGAGAAATGAGACACTTAGTCTCTTAAATTGGTTAATTAGTTGGAAAAGTCAACCTGAAGTTGACTTATTAGTTCGGATAGCTTTGTTAGGTGATTTGGGACTTAGGAGCGCGTCCGGAATGTTATTCGGAGGTCCGTGGTAGAATTAGGCTTGAATTGGCGAAATTGGATTTTTGACAATTTTCGGTCGGCGGTGGAATATTAGCTATCGGGATAGGAATGGAATTTCGGAAGTTGTAATAGGTTCGTAGTGTTGTTTTTGATGTGTGTGCAAAATTTCAGGTCATTCAGACGTGATTTGGTTGGTTTCGGCATCATTGGCGAATTTCGGAAGTTTCGAAATGCTTAGGCTTGAATTCTAGGTTAATTTGGTATATTGATGTTGTTTTGGGTGATTCGAAGGCTCTACTAAGTTTATATGATGTTATGGGAGGTTTTGGTGTGATTGGTTGAGGTCCCGAGAGCCTCGAGTGTCTTTCGGATGCCCAACGGATCATTTTTGGATTTGAAAAGTTGGCAGATTTTTCTGGTGTTTTGTTGCAGAAGATTTGTTCTTCGCGATCGCGAAGAAGAGGTTGTGATCGCGTAGGATTAGTTGGGTCTGCATTGGTGTTGTTCTATGCGATCGCAGAGGTTAGGTCGTGATCGCGTATGTGTGCAGTGCTGTGCTTCGCGAACGCGTGGCAAGGGTCGTGTTCGCGTAGAAGAAGGTGAGCTTGTGAAGGTTGAGGTGATTGCTCTACGCGACTGCATGAAGCTGGTCACGATCGAGTAAGTCTATGTGGTTTAGGTCCGCGAACGCGTGGGAGTTTACGCGATCGCATAAGGTTAATTGAGGGGTGGCATTATTTGTGCTTCGCGATCGCGAGGCTATTTTTGCGATCGCGACGAAGGAATATCTGGGCAGAATGTTTAAAGTTCAAAATCGAGGATTGAGTCTAAAATTCCAAAATTTCAATAGAGAGCTCGGGAGAAGGCAAATTTGGACGAGATTTTCAGAGGAGTGATTGGGGTAAGTGTTCTTCACCTAATTTTGGTTAAATTCCATGATTGTGCCTTGATTTTTATTATCTAAATTGGGAATTCTAGATGACGAGCGTGTGGCATGCACCGTTGGAGATTATGACTTGGTTCGTCCCGTAACAAATATTAAGTTGCATATTTGACTTGAAAACTATATGATATTTTGTGTTTTAGAAAGTATTACTATGTTTTGGGCTGGATGCCAAATTTTTGGGCCTCGTGCCAAGTTATTTGGACCCTTAGGGGCTTTTTACTACTATTTCCTCACTGTTTTGATTTAAGATTGGTACTCAGTCATGCTATGTTTTATTGATTTCATAACTCAACCTTATTTACTCGATTTTGATGCATAAAATGGTATTTTTGACTGAGCACCCTGTTTTATTGATAACCCAAGTGGCTTGAGAGGTTTCTGACTGAGTGAGGCCGAGGGCCTGTGTTGTGAGGATATCATGGGATCGGGATGCACGTCGCAGCATGTTGTACTAATTTATGATATATAAGAGGCCGCCCCCACTGAGCGCGGGTACCCTGAGTGAGTGATATGATATTGCTTGAGGGGTTGTTCTTGATTCATGTTATGCCCGAGGGGCTGATTACGAGTGATTGTGAGGTTGCTCGAGGGGTCGATTCCGAGTGATGTTATGCCTGAGGGGCGGTTTATGATACATATTTTTCTCGAGGGGCTATTTATGATTTTCATCACTTTTACTCTAAACTGCATTTAACCTTTGTTGAAACTGTTGGAAAAATATCTTCAATTGATTTTTACTGAAATCGGATTTTTAAGCAAGATGATTTGACTTACATACTATTTTAAAGGCAGACTATCTTTACTGTGATTTCATGACATGGATTTATGTTTTTCTTATTGCTCAGTCTTTATTTATATTTATTACTTACTGAGTTGGCGTACTCACATTACTCATTGCACCTCGTGTGTATATACAGGGATTTTTGATCGTGATAGCGAGCATTGATTCTTCCATCCGTCGGGAATACTCGGAGTTGGCGAGGTAGCTGCATGGCGATTGCAACCTGGATCTTCTCCCTCTTATCTTCCTTAGACTATTTTAGTGTTTTCCAGACTGTAATAGTCTTAGTTGTTTTTGGATTGTCCTTAGAAGACGCTCGTGACTTGTGACACCCTGATGCCGGGCCTTTTGTTTTCTTTCCGCACTTGTTGTTTAAAACTTATGTTGTGAAGTTTTGTTAGTTTATGGTTTAAAACACCTTTATTATGAAATATCAAAGTATTATGTAAATGTGTCGGTTAGCCTAGTTCTATGATAGGCACAATCGCGACCTGTCAGTTTGGGGTCGTGACAAGTTGGTATCAGAGCGTAGGTTACATAGGTCTCACGAGTCATGAGCAAGTTTAGTAGAGTCTTGAGGATCGGTATGGAGACGTCTATACTTATCTTCGAGAGGCTGTAGAACCCTTAGGAAAAACCTCACATTCTTGAATTCTTGTCGTGCGAATCTGTTGATTCTTTTAACTAAATCTCTATTGTTTCATTCTCTCACAGATGGCGAGGACACGTGTTATCGGTAAGGATGATCAGCCACCAGTGGGACCAACGAGGGGTCGAGGTCGTGGTAGGAGTAGAGGTGCATCCCGTGCAGCAGCCGGGGCTGTACCCGTAGACCCACATGTCATTCCAGACCAGGTGCCAACCACAGATGTTCCAGCAGGACCAGCCCAGGCACCGGCTATGCCTATTGTTATTCCGGGTCTTCAAGAGACCTTGGCTCAGATCTTGACTGTGTGCACCAGTCTTGCCCAAGAGGTCGTTGTTTCTACTATAGCAGCTACTTCTCAGGCCGGGGGAGGCACTCAGACTCCAGCTGCCCGTACACCTGAGTAGGTTATTCAGGGACTTCAGACATCGGGGGAAGCTCCAGCCCAGCCGGTTGCACCTGCTCAAGACTATGTGATTCATATCATGTCTGATGACGAGCAGTGTAGATTGGAGAGGTTTGGTAGACTTTAGCCTCCGACTTTCAGTGGTGCCGAGGGCGAGGATACCCAGAGTTTCTTGTACATGTGTCAGAGGATTCTTCATACTGCAGGCATATTGGAGACCAGTGGGATCTCGTTCACTACTTTCCAGTTTTCAAGAGCTGTTTTTACTTAGTGGGAGGCTTACGAGAGGAGTAGGTATGTCGGTGCAGCGCCCCTTACCTGGCATCATTTTTCCACTCTCTTCGTAGAGAAGTATGTACCACCGTCCCGGAGAGAGGAGATGTGCAGGCAGTTTGAGCAGTTGCGTCAGGATGATATGACTGTAACGTAGTATGAGATGAGATTTTCAGAGCTAGCATGTCATGCGATTTGGTTGGTTCCTACAAAGATATAGAGAATCAGGAGGTTCGTGGATGGCCTCACCTATCAGCTTCAGATCCTTATGACTAGGAAGAGAGTATCGGGTGCTACGTTTGAGCATGTTGTTGATATTTCCCGATAGATTGAGTCAGTTCGTCTCCAGGAGCGAGCTGAGAGAGAGGTCAAGAGGCCTCCGGGATTTGGTAACTTTGGTAGTGTTCCCTCCAGGGGTCAGTTTCAACATAGCAGATGCCGCCCATTTAGGCTTGCTTAGCCAGCTCGCGCAGCTTATAGTGGTGCATTATCGGGGAAGGGTCCCCGCAGTTCTCATCCGGGCTGCTCATCATTCAGTGCCCTTCCAGCCCAGAGTTCATCTCGTGCACCATCGGTTCAGGGTTCATTTGTGCATGGTTCTTCTAGTGGTTATCCCGGTGCTAGGGGTTCCCTTCAGTCCCGATCTCCAGCACCCGGGGGTTGTTATGAGAGTGTAGAGTTGGGGCATATGTGGAGGCAGTGTCCTCGTCGTCGTGGGGGTCCGCCTCAGTAGAGGAGCCAGTCATCGACTTTGGCACTAGTTACTTCACAACCTGCCCAACCAGCTAGGGGTGGGAGTTAGGCAGCTAGAGGCCGCCCTAGAGAGGAGAAGGTCGAGCAGGTGGAGGTCAGGCCCGTTTTTATGCACTTCCAGCCAGACCAAATGCTATGGCCTCAAACGCTATGATTACAGGTATTGTTTCAGTTTGTCACCAGATGCTTCGGTCTTATTTGATCCTGGTTCCACATATTCCTATGTTTTGTCATATTTTGCTCATTTTCTGGATATGCTCTGTGATTCCTTAGTTACATATGTTCATGTGTCGACTCCGATGGGTGATATTATTATTGTGGACCGCGTGTATCGATCATGTGTAGTATATATTGGGGGGTCTGAAGACCCGAGTGGATCTGCTATTGCTTAGCATGGTTTACTTTGATGTTATATTGGGCATGGATTGGCTATCTCCGTGTCATGTTGTTCTAGATTGTCACGCTAAGACTGTGACCTTAGCGATGCCGGGATTTTCGAGGGTTGAGTGGAGAGGTTCTATTGATTATCTGCCTAGTAGGGTGATTTCATACATGAAGGCTCAGCGTATGGTGGAGAAAGGGTGTCTATCTTATTTGGATTTTGTAAGGGATGTCGTGCTGAGACTCCCACTATTGATTTTGTTCCTGTGGTCCGTGATTTTCCGAATGTGTTCCCTGCAGACCTGCCAGGCATGCCGCCTGACAGGGATATTGATTTTGGTATTGATTTAGTGACAGGCACGCAGCCTATTTCTATTCCACAGTATCGTATGGCACCGGCAGAGTTGAAGGAATTGAAAGAGCATCTTCAGCAACTCCTAGATGAGGGGTTTATTCGGCCTAGTGTGTCACCTTGGGGTGCAACGGTGTTATTTGTGAAGAAGAAGGATGGCTCCATGAGAATGTGTATTGACTACAGGCAGTGAACAAGGTTACAGTCAAGAATAAGTATCATTTGCCTCGTATTGATGACTTGTTTGACCAGCTTCAGGGAGCTAGGGTGTTCTCTAATATTGATTTGAGATCCGGGTATCATCAGCTGAAGATTCGGGATTCAGATATTCCCAAGACGACTTTCAGGACCCGTTATGGCCATTATGAGTTTTTGGTGATGTCCTTTGGGCTGACCAATGCCCCAGAAGCGTTCATGCATTTGATGAACAATGTATTTCAGTCATACTTGGATTCCTTTGCTATTGTGTTCATTGATGACATCCTGATGTACTCTCGTAGCCAGGAGGAGCGTGCTCAACATTTGAGAGTTGTATTGCAGAGACTGATGGAGGAGCAGCTTTATGCAAAATTCTCAAAGTGTGAGTTTTGGCTTGGCTCAGTAGCTTTCTTGGGGAACGTGGTGTCCAGTGAGGGTATTCCGGTAGATCCGAAGAAGATAGAGGCGGTGCGGCGTTGGCCCAGACCGTCCTCAACTATGGAGATTAGGAGTTTCCTTGGTTTGGTGGGCTATTACTGTCGCTTTGTGGAGGGGTTTTCTTCTATTGCTTCGCCCTTGACCAAATTTACCCAAAAGGGTGCTCCGTTCAGGTGGTCGGGCGAGTGTGAGGAGAGCTTTCAAAAGCTCAAGGCTTCTTTGACCACAGCTCTAGTGTTAGTGTTGTCATCAGCTTCAGGTTCTTATACTGTGTATTGTGATTCCTCGAGGATAGGCATTGTTGTGTATTGATGCAGGAGGGTAGGGTGATTGCCTACGCCTCGCTCAGTTGAAGACCCATGAGAAGAAATATTCGGTACATGATCTTGAGTTAGCATCCATTGTTCACGCCTTGAAGACTTGGCGTCATTATTTGTATGGAGTTGACTGTGAGGTTTTTACTGATTACTGTAGTCTACAACATCTGTTTAAGTAGAAAGATCTGAATCTGTGTTAGCGGAGATGGTTGGATCTTCTCAAGGACTATGATATCACTATTCTATACCATCCGGGAAAGGCCAACATAGTGGCCGATGCCTTGAGTCTCCAAGCAGAGAGTTTGGGGAGTCTAGCATGTCTTCCAGCAGCAGAGAGGCCTTTAGCTCTTGATATTCAGGCCTTAGCGGGCCAGTTTGTGAGATTGGATATATCGGAGCCCATTCGGGTATTGGTTTTTGTAGTCTCCAGGTTTTCTCATTATGACCGTGTCAGAGAGCGCTAGCATGATGACCCACACTTGCTCGTTCTTCCGGATAGGGTCCGGCGAGGTGATGCCAGGGATATAGCTATTGGTGATGATGGTGTGATGAGGATGCAGGGTCGGATATGTGTGCCTAATGTAGATGGGCTTCGGGAGCTGATTCTTGAGAAGGCCCACAGCTCGCGGTATTCCATCCATCCGGGTGCCGCGAAGATGTATCAGGATCTAAGACAACATTATTGGTGGAGGCGGGTGAAAAAGGATATTGTTGGATTTGTAGCTCGGTGTCTCAACTGTCAGAAGGTCAAGTATGAGCATTAGAGACCATGTGGATTGCATCGGAGGTTGGATATTCTGGAGTGGAAATGGGAGCGGATCACCATGGACTTTGTAGTTGGGCTCCCACGGACTTCGAGGAAGTTCGATACTATTTGGGTTATTGTGGATCGGCTGACCAAGTCTGCGCACTTCATTCTTGTTGGTACTACTTACTCTTCGGAGCGGTTAACTAAGATTTATATCCGAGAGATTATTCGACTGCATGGTGTTCCAGTTTCCATCATTTCTGATAGAGGTACTCAGTTCACATCGCAGTTTTGGAGGGTCGTGCAGCGGGAGTTGGGTACTCAGGTTGATTTGAGCTTAGCTTTTCATCCTCAGACGAACGGGCACTCCGATCACACTATTTAGATATTGGAGGACATGTTCCGCGCTTGTATTATTGATTTTGGGTGTTCATGGGACCAGTTTCTGCCACTCGCGGAGTTTGCATATAATAATAGTTATCAATCGAGTATTCAGATGGCTCCGTACGAGGTCTTATATAGGAGGAGGTGTAGATCTCTGGTCGGTTGGTTTGATTCGGATGAGGCTAGACTCTTGGGTACAGATTTGGTGCAGGATGCTTTAGATAAGGTGAAGTTGATTCAGGAGCAGCTTCAGACGGCGCAGTCTTGTGATGACCCAAGAGGTCATTTTATGAATTTAGACTCCATTCTAGACTCCAAAAGTCACTGCTGGTGTGACCACAGGTGCGGTTGCCCAGCCGCAGGTGCGGGACCGCCCCTGCGGTCCCAGC
>ML294719.1:19121-67431 GCA_005239495.1 Nicotiana undulata | reverse complement strand
GCATTTCACTCCTTAATTTTGACTCAACTTTCTGTTGCGGTATGCGACCCCCAGGCTTGAAATGCGATTCGCATGTTGAAGATGCGATCACATTTGACCATTTTCCTTCTCTTTTCTCTTCTTTTAACTTCCTTTTGCATGGTCTTGAGTGTTTACACCTTGTGTACTGCAAAACACCAAAATACTATGATTAATAAGAGTAAATGCTATTGAAACGAGCCCTAGTCTAAGCAATATGGTATTAAATGTGCCGAAATTCTCCGGCACATCAGTGACGAGTGCGTACACGGGTCATTTTTGCTAAAATTCCACTTTTCCTTCCATTGCGTAACTTATTTTCATTCCTAAATTAATGTTTCCTATATTAACTGAGTAGTTAGCTTAATATTTAGCATGCCTACCTGTCCTTACTTGATTTCCTCTTATTTGCTACTCATTTCTCCATGCTTAGGCAGTTTTACGTTATTCTTTCCTGTTGTTTTTCTTGAATTGTTTAATTAAGTTGTACATGACATACTTCTACATTGCATATTTAAATTGGGACTACGGACTGAGATCCGAGAGCTTTCCCCCTGTACTGCATTGCATATTTAAATTGGGACTACGGACTGAGATCTGGGAGCTTTTCCACTGTACTGCATTTACATACTTACTGTGGAGATATATATTATGTGATGAGTGAGGGCTCTCTTTATTTATTAATTCTTTTAGCTTCCATTAATTCTGCTATCATTTCTCACTTATATTTCACTTTTTAGACTTATAACTGACTTGTTTTTAAAACTCAGTAGAGCCTCAACCTGACCTCGTCACTACTTGACTAGGGTTAGGCTTGACACTTACTGAGTACCTAATGTGGAGTACTCAAGCCCTTTTCTACGTATGTTTTCCCCATGTGCAGATCCAGGTACCAGCACACAGTACCGTGGTTAAGCGCATCATAGCAGCTGCTCAGAAGACCGCGAGGTAATTCTGCCGCGTCCGCAGAATCTCATGAGTCCCTTTCCACTCCAGTATTGTCATAGGATGTATATATATATATAGTTACAAGTTTTCCTTACTCCTTTGTATATAGCTACAGTACTACAGAGTTTGTCACTTTATGGCATTCCGGAATTTGGGAAAGTACAATGTAAATTGTTGAGCGGCTAATTTTTATAGTATTACTTCTTCTTTACTATTTCTATTATTGTTTTGTCTTATTTTCCGAAAATTTTAGGCTTACCTAGTCGTAGAGACTAGGTGCCGTCACGATATCGTTTGGAGGGTAATTCGGGTCGTGACAAGTTTGTATCAGAGCGTCTAGGTTCATAGGAGTCACAAGTCACAAGCCACAAGCCGGTTTATTAGAGTCTCGCGGATCGGTGTAGAGACGTTTGTATCTATCTTCGAGAGGCTATGTAACTATTAGGAACAATCATATTCTTTGGAATTCCTTATCGTGCTAGTTATTGTCATCAAAATTCTTAAACTCTATTCTATTCTTGCTTACAGATGGTTCATACTCGTACTGGACGTACTGATGACCAGGCACCCGAGCCCCCAGCCAGAGCCATCAGAGGCAGGGGCCGCGGCATAGGACGAGCACGCGGTACAACCCGAGCATCGGCTAGAGCAGAGGCAGAGGATCCCCCAGCAGCCACAGTTGGAGGGACACAGAGGTCCCCACTATTACTCTAGCCCTCCAGGAGACATTGCCTCAGTTCTTGAGTGCCTTCAGTACTCTATCTCAGGCGGGGCTACTTCTGATAGCTCCAGCTACATCCCAGGCTAGGGGAGGGACACACACTCCCGCAACCCGCACTCCTGAGCAAAGGGTTCATATTGGGCAGGTTCTAAAGTATATTCCTATGCCCCTAGCAACTCCAGCTCAGCCTGAGGCTAGGGTAGCTGTTCCTGAGGTAGAGCAGCTCCAACTTGAGAGATACAAGAAGTACCACCCACCTGAGTTCAGCGGACTAGCTTCAGAAGACGCCCTGGGTTTTCTTGATGAGTGTCATCGCATTCTCCACACTATGGGTATTGTGGAGACGAGTGGGTTTTATTTTACTGGTTTCCAGCTGAGGGGAGCAGCTTATCAGTGGTGGCTTGCTTTTGAGCTGAGTAGTCCGGACGAGGCAGCTTCACTTACTTGGGCTCAGTTCTCCGAGATGTTCTTACTTGAGTTTGTCCCTCAGAGCCTCAGGGATGCTTGGCGTGTGGAGTTTGAGCAGCTACGCCAGGGTACCATGACTGTGTCAGAGTATGCAGTCCATTTCAGCGATTTGGCTCGTCATGCACCAGCCTTAGTAGCCACTGTCAGAGAGAGGGTTCGACGTTTCATTGAGGGGCTCCACCCCAGTATTCGAATCAACATGGTCAGAGAGCTGGAGACAGATATCACTTACCAGCAGCCCTGAGTATCTCCTGGAGGATTGAGAGTATGTTAGCTCGGGACATGGAGGAGAGAGAGGCCAAGAGGTCTCGAGAGACTGGTCATTTTTCAGGAGCCCGTGCACCAGCAACACGCTATGGTAGGGGCTTTGTGAGTCGCCCCGTTCATTCAGCTCTTTCAGCAGCCAGTGGTATTCCAGCTCATCCTAGACCTCAGGAGCCTTATTATGCACCACCAGTATCTCATGTGCCTCCTGCTCGAGGTTCTATCACCGGCCAGTCCAGCAGGCTAGTTCAGAGTCAGCAGCAGCCGCCACATCCTCCGAGGGGTTGTTTTGGGTGTGGTGACCCTCGTCATGCGATCAGAGATTTCCCCAGATCTAGGAGGGGTGCACCACCTCAGACTTATCAGGTTCCACATCTTCCACCGGGTCCTCCAGCTATTCTCCCAGCCCCAGCTGCTACCTCACCTTCTCAGACAGCTCGAGGTGGAGGTCGGGGAGGTCGAGGTCGCCCTAGAGGGCGAGGCTAGGCCAGATATTATGCTCTTCCAGCCCGTTTAGAGGCAGTTGCTTCAGATTCAGTCGTTACAGGTATCGTCCCCGTTTGTCATAGGGATGCATCGGTATTATTTGACCAGGCTCTACATATTCATATGTGTCTTCTTACTTTGCTTCACATTTGGGGATATCTCTGGATTCTTTGAGTTCCCCCGTATATGTTTCTACTCCTGTGGGAGATTTTCTTGTTGTAGACCGTGTATATCGGTCGTGCTTGATTGTTATTTGTGGTTTTGAGACTAGGGCTGACTTACTATTACTCAGCATGGTAGATTTCGACGTTATATTGGGTATGGACTGGTTGTCTCCCTACTATGCTATTCTTGATTGTCACGCCAAGACTGTGACGCTGGCTATGCTAGGATTACCGAGGTTAGAGTGGAGAGGTTCCTTAGAGTATACTCCCCGCCGAGTCATTTCTTTTCTTAAGGCTCAGCGGATGGTTGAAAAGGGGTGTGTTGCGTATTTGGTTTATGTGAGAGATGTTAGTGCTGAGACCCCTACGGTTGAGTCAGTTCCAGTTGTTAGGGACTATCTGGATGTATTTCCAGCTGATCTTTCGGGTATGCCGCCCGACAAAGATATTGATTTCTGAATTGACTTGTTGCCAGACACTCAGCCCATTTCCATTCCTCCTTATCGCATGGCTCCTTCTGAGTTGAAGAGTTGAAGGAGCAGTTACAGGAGTTGCTTGAAAAGGGATTCATCAGGCCCAATGTATCACCTTGGGGTGCTCCGGTATTATTTGTGAAGAAAAAAGATGGTTCGATGCGTATGTGTATTGACTACCGGCAGCTAAATAGGGTGACAGTGAAGAACATGTACCCGTTGCCTCGCATTGATGACTTATTTGATCAGTTACAGGGTGACAGGGTGTTCTCCAAGATTGATCTGCGTTCGGGCTATTATCAGTTGAAGATTTGGGAGCCGGATATCCCGAAGACTGCCTTCAGGACCAGATATGGCCACTATGAGTTCCTTGTTATGTCATTTGGGCTGACCAATGCCCCATCAGCCTTCATGCACCTGATGCACAATGTATTTCGGCCTTATCTTGATACTTTCGTCATCGTGTTCATTGATGACATTCTGGTATATTCTCGGTCCCAGGAGGACCATGAGCAGCATTTGAGGACCGTACTTCACACATTGAGAGAGAAGAAGTTATATGCCAAATTTTCTAAGTGTGAATTTCGGCTTGATTGTGTGGCATTCTTAGGCCATGTGGTATCTTCGGATGAGATCAAGGTAGACCCGAAGAAGGTAGAGGCGGTGCAGAGTTGGCCCAGACCGTCTTCATCTACTGAGATCCACAGTTTCCTCGGTTTGGCTGGGTATTATCGCCGTTTTGTGGAGGGATTTTCATCCATTTGATTGCCCATGACCAGACTGACCAAGAAGGGTGCACCTTTTATATGGACTGAGGAGTGTGAGGAGAGCTTTCAGAAGCTCAAGACAGCCCTGACTACGGCTCGAGTGTTAGTATTACCCACATGTTCTGGGTCCTATACAGTCTATTGTGATGCTTCAAGGATTAGCCTAAGAGCAGTGTTGATGCACGACGGTAGGGTGATTGCCTACACGTCCAGACAGTTGAAGGTGCATGAGAAGAACTACCCTGTGCATGATCTCGAGTTGGTAGCGATTGTTCACGCCTTGAAGATATGGCGTCATTATTTATATGGTGTTCCCTGTGAGATATTCACGGATCACCGGAGTTTGAAGCACATATTCAGGAAGAAGGATTTTAATTTGCGCCAGCGTAGGTGGTTGGAGTTACTCAAGGAATATGACATCACTATATTATACCACCCGGGGAAGGCCAATGTGGAGGCCGGTGCCTTGAGTCACCGGGCGGAGAGTTTGGGTAGTTTGGTATATCTTCGTGCAGCTGAAAGGCCCTTAGCCTTGGATGTTTGGTCCTTAGCCATTCAGTTCGTGAGACTGGATCTTTCTGAGCCTCGCCGAGTATTTTCTTGTGTTGTTGCTCGATCTTCTCTTTATGACCGGATTCGGGAGCGCCAATATGATGACCCCAACCTTCTGGCTCTTCAGTATAGAGTACGACAAGGGGATGCCAGGGATGTGACCATAGGTGATGATAGTGTGATGAGGATGTAGGGCCGTATTTGTGTGCCCAACGTAGATGTGCTTCGGGAGTTGATTTTTGAGGAGGCCCATAGCTCGCGGTATTCCATTCATCCGGGTACCGCGAAGATGTACCAGGATCTGAGACAACACTATTGGTGGCGAATGATGGAGAAGGATATAGCAGAGTTTGTAGCCAAGTGTCTCAACTGTCAGCAAGTCAAATGTGAGCATCAGAGACCGGGAGGATTACTTCAGCATATTGAGCTTCCGGAGTGGAAGTGGGAGCAGATCACCATGAACTTTGTGGTTGGACTTCCTCGGACCTTGGGAAAGCATGATGCTACTTGGGTGATTGTGGACCGGCTGACCAAATCAGCCCATTTCATTCCAGTGTTGACTACATATTCTTTTGAGAGGTTGGCCCAAATCTACATTCGGGAGATAGTACGGTTGCACGGTGTGCCAGTGTCCATTATATCAGATTGAGGTCCTCAGTTCACCTCGCACTTCTGGAGAGCCTTGCATAGTGAGTTGGGTACTCAGATAGATCTCAGCATAACATTTCACCCTAAGACAGATGGACAGTCCGAGCGTACGATTCAGATTCTTGAGGATATGATCCGTTCCTATGTGATGGATTTTTGAGGGTCATGGGATCGATATTTGCCTCTTGCAGAGTTTGCTTATAATAACAGCTACCAGTACAACATTCAGAGTGCGCCGTATGAGGCTTTGTATGGTAGGCTGTGCAGGTCTCCAGTGGGATGGTTTGAGCCGGGCGAGGCCCGATTGTTGGGTACAGACTTGGTTTAGGATGCCCTGGACAAGGTGAAGGTGATTCAGGAGAGACTTTGCACAACTCAGTCGAGGTAGAAGAGTTATGCGGACCGGAAGGTTCGTGACTTGGCATTTATAGCTGGTGATCGGGTTTTGCTTCGGGTATCGCCTATGAAGGGCGTCATGAGGTTCGGGAAGAAGGGTAAGCTAAGTCCGAGGTTCATTAGCCCTTTTGAGGTATTGCAGCGGGTTCGGGACGTAGCCTATGAGTTGGCCTTGCCTCCTAACCTAGCAGGAGTTCATCCGGTATTCCACGTGTCCATGCTCCGGAAGTATCACGGTGATCCGACTCATGTTTTGGATTTCAGCTCAGTCCACTTGGACAAGGATCTATCATATGTTGAGGAGCCTGTGGCTATATTGGACAGGCAGGTTAGAAAGCTTAGATCGAAGCGTATTACCTCAGTGAAGGTTTAGTGGAGGGGTCATCCGAAAGAGGAGGCGACTTGGGAGACCGAGCAAGGATATGCGGAGTTAGTACCCTCATCTTTTCACAACTTCAGGTATGTTTCTATACTCGTTCGAGGACGAACGATTTTCTTAAGAGGGGGAGAATGTAATGACCCGGTCGGTCATTTTGAGATTTAGCGCCCCAATCCCCTAATAACTGTTTCTCCCATGTCTATTTATGTTGTTGGAACTTGTCGGAGCGTTGGGTGGTGAAATTCGCAGTGATTTTGGACACATAGTCCTTAAATGTGGATCTTAGCTTTTGAAATTAGGTCGTAGCCAGAACTGTGTGAAGACGGATCCAGAATGGAATCCCGTCAATTCCGTTAGCTCCCTTGGGTGATTCCGGGGTTAGGAGCGTGTTCGGAATATGTTTTCGAGGTCGGTTGTGGATTTAGGCTTGAATTGGCGAAAGTTAGAATTTCGGCGATTTTGGCCGATAGGTGAAATTTTGATATCAGACTCGGAATGGATTTTTGAAAGCGACAGCATGTCCGTAATGTCATTTATGACATGTGTGCAAAATTTGAGGTCATTCGGATGAGTTTAGACGTGATTCGTCATCGAACGTGGATTTTAGAAATATCATAAGTTCTTAGGCTTGAATCTATGCATATTTGATGACTTTGATATTAAGAGACGTGTTTTTAAGGCTCGACCAAGGTTGAATGAGGTATTAGGGTTGGTTGGTGGTTTTGGTTGAGGTCTCGGGGGCCTCGGGTGTGTTTCGGGTGCCCAAGGTGGCATTTTTGGCCTAAAAGCCTTTGCTGGTTTTTCTACAGCAGTTCTTTGTTCTCTGCGATCGCAGGAGTACATCCGTGACCGCATAAGATAAGTATGGGAAGTCTGCGATTTGTTCTTCGCGATTGCACAAGGAAAATCGCGATCGTAGAGTGAGGGAACCTTAGTCTTCGCGATCGCACATCACGGCTCGCGATCGCATAGGAAATTCTAGATCTGAGGAAGGGTCAGTGTTTGTTCTACGCGGTCGCATGGCTGTGAGGGGAGAAGGTCCGCGATCGCAGACCTGTAATTGCGAACATGATGAAGGGATTTTAGGCGCGTGGTGGAATACTCTCTGCGATAGCGACTATGCGTCTGCGATCGCATAGAAATAATACATGGGCAGTCTTTTAAAGACCCAAGTCCGAGGGTTTATGTTATTTTCACCATTTTTATTTGAGAGCTTGGGAGAGGCGATTCTTGGAGACTTTTGTACCTGGGTAACTTGGGTAAGTGATTTCTAACCTACTTGGATCAATTTCCATGATTCCTAACTTAAGTCTACCCTTTAAAATTCGAATTTGGGTGGAAAACTTGGGAAATATTGGATGAACTTCATAGACAAAATTATTGGGTTTTGATTGGGTCTTTGACCTCCAAATTTAGATATTCTTATATGGTTAGACTCGTGAGTGAATGTGTGTCCGGAAAATATAGTTTTTACCCAATTCCGAGACATGGGCCCGGGGGACATTTTGGGCGAATTTCCTAATTTCGCGTATTAGCTTCGAATTAATTAGCTATTTTGATTCCCTAAAGTGTTATTTACATTATGCCATCGAATTTATTGGATTTGGGCCACCTGGAGTCGGATACTCGTGGCAAGAGCGTGGTATTGGGTTGAGTAGCGCAGTCGAGGTAAGTGGCTTGCCTAACTCTGTGTTGGGGACTTCCCCTTAGGCATTTTATAATGATTTTACTATGTGGACGCCGTGTATGTGAGGTGACGAGTCCGTACACGGGTCATTGTTGCTAAAATTCCACTTTTCCTTCCATTGCATAACTTATTTTCATTCCTAAATTACTGTTTCCTATCTTAACTGAGTAGTTAGCTTAAGATTTAGCATGCCTACCTGTCCTTACTTGATTTCCTCTTATTTGCTACTCATTGCTCCATGCTTAGGTAGTTTTACGTTATTATTGCCTGTTGTTTTTCCTGAACCATTTAATTAAGTTGTACCCAACATACTTCTGCATTGCATATTTAAATTGGGACTACAGACTGAGATCCGAGAGCTTTCTCCCTGTAATGCATTGCATATTTTAATTGGGACTATGAACTTAGATCCGGTAGCTTTCCCCATGTACTGCATAGCATATTTAAATTGGGACTACGGACCGAGATCCGGGAGCTTTCCCCCTGTACTGCATTGCATACTTACTGTGGAGATATATATGTTGTGCTGAGCCGAGGGCTCTCTTTCTTTATTAATTCTTTCAACTTCCATTAATTCTGCTATCATTGCTCATTTAAATTTCACTGTTTAGACTTATAACTGACTTGTTTTTAAAACTCAGTAGAGCCTCAACCTGACCTCGTCACTACTTGACTGGGGTTAGGCTTGGCACTTACTGAGTACCGAATGTGGAGTACTCACGGCCTTTTCTGCGCATGTTTTCCCCATGTGCAGATCCAGGTACCAGCACACAGTACCATGGTTAGGCGCATCATAGCAGCTGCTCAGGAGACCGCGAGGTAATTCTGTCACGTCCGCAATCTCATGAGTCCCTTTCCACTCCAGTATTGTCATAGGAGATATATATAAATATATATATAGATACAGTTTTTCCTTTTTCCTTTGTATAGAGCTACAGTAGTACAGAGTTTGTGACTTTGTGATGTTCCGGGTTTTTGGAAAATATGTTGTAAATTTCCGAGCGGCTAAGTTTTATAGTATTACTTCTTCTTTACTGTTTTGTCGTATTTTCCGCAAATTTTAGGCTTACCTAGTCGTAGAGACTAGGTGCCGTCACGAGACCGTTTGGAGGGTAATTCAGGTCGTGACATGAACAAACTTCCACGGTCCATAACCAAAGGAATAGAGTGTCTCTCAACCATAAACTCTTTAATCAGCGATAAAACCAGAATCCTCATACCTGATTTCAATCTCTAACACTTAAATGACTAACACATCATACTTATACGATCATCCCGTGGGATATACTCCCACAAATAGGTAGTAACATCTGCTCATCCATGACTACCAACCATACTATTTTTGTAATGCAAATCATGAACCCGCAATTCAATACACAATGCCTCTTCCACAGAACACCATTCTCTGGTGACACTAAAATAGCACCATCATACTCCAAAAGTCTGAAATGTCTGTCGCTTATTTGAACTCGAGACATCCTCGACAAAACTAACCTGCAACCTTGACCTTTTAATCTGAAGTCCATATTGCTCATTGCACCTTTCATGCTGTTAGGCAAGAGTACAAGAATTTCATCATAACTCCTGAATTACCAGTAGAATAAACACTTCATCGTCTAGAAACCTTTTAATTATCTCATTTCAATGCGCAACCAAATTCCCATAATTGTAGAATACGCCAACCTCAAGCCATGGTATAAACCACCATAACTCTTTCGGGACCCATTCGCACATAACAAAACCATCAGAATTAAATACCTCCAAATCGATAAAATTACGGATACTACCAAGCCCGCAAGTGTAGCCACGAATACCTGAATAACCTTACCATACCGAAGGAACCAACCCTTTCCATAACCATGTTGATTCAAACTACTACTAACTGACTCAACTTCTTCCGATTTACTCTTGACTTGCCTTCGAAACAACACTTCTTCTCAAACACACAACGAACCTCAAACAACACCCATCCCGAAACCCATGTCACGAGACCTCGCCATTCAATACCCATAAACCATTTTAATTATACTCCCCTCATGCACACAATAGCATCTCCAACTGATACACTCGCTTTGAAAGATCTTTTGCAAATCCGAAGTTGTTTCCTCCATCTCTCTAACATTGCACCGCAGACCTGGTGACATCTATAGAAATACTCCAAGTCTCTTTCACACTTCACTGCAAAACTAATTCCTTAGCCACATGATGAACTCGAAAATCCTTAGGCACCACACTTTATTTCTTGAACACACTAGAAACCATTGTTGAGATTCGCCCACTTTAATCCAGTCCGGATTATACAACTAAAAACTAGTGTTCCGTTAGCACACAAACACTCCAAATAACAAATAGTATGAATCCTTTCTCTTATACATCACATCCACAAGAAGTAAAAAATCTTATCCATCTTAAAATCTGCACATGAATCAATAAGGCAAAAGGTTGCACACATTCATCAAATTCTTTGCCCGAATTACCCTTGAAGTTTCTTCCCTTAGTAATAACTAATCCACCAACGTACCTGTAACCAAAAATTGCATAGGCACATAACTACTTTCCCTAATCATAGACGGTAGGCTCCCCCACTTAGCTTTAAGCCGCAATCACATAAATATAGAACCCACAATGACTCCTCCTTCTCAATTACCATGATCTCGTATTGTTACTCCGCCATTTTTCTCGCAAGCTCTTGTTAAACTTTTCATGACATATCCCGAATTATCATCCCCATCCACACATTCGATCTCACACCATCTTCTTCAAGCGATCCAAGCCCACCTCATAGTATACCTCATGTTGGATAGAAAATAGAAGTCTTCAAAGGATCTTTATCAGGAATTATGTGATCCCTAACCTTCTCACAGGGGATATCCCACCTGTGTAACCTCATACCGACATCCCCCAACGACATTGTCATAGTTACATCTACTATGAAATTAGTTATTCTCATTGGTCCACACTCACCTGCGAACCGCAAGAATACGTTCATCCCATTAACATCAACTGAAGGTCCAACAATGCGTTTATAACTCGAAGTCATATTACACCCCAAAACGGTAATCTAGCATTCACATTCCTCTACATTCCAAGCAAACTCTTTACGTCACATTCGAACTTCCTAGATAAGCCACCACTCAAACGAAATGCACAAACTTAGTCCTTTGTTCACCATGACCCAGCTCGCACCAAGCTTCATCAAAGTATGTGGCTATCCTATCACAAAATTCATAGGATACACTAACACTCCCACTCCGGGTTAACCATCTTACGAAGTGAACTGTTTGATCTCTGCTGCTCATACTCAACCTGCTAACAGTTCAACCACCGTGAGTCACATCCCACCATGTCTTTCCTCATCCTTCGCTACTAAAAATACTGCCTCAAATCATAACCCATCTCTGTGGCATACGAACGTAAAAAGTACCACAACTTTTGATACCTATCGAGGACCATCTCCTTCGAATCATCGATAATAGAAACACTGATTCAACCCTACAGCCGCCACATAGTGCCATCTCTGATAAAAGTTTCTTAGGTACCATTTCACAACACCATGCCCCAAAGGCAAACAAATGGAGATCATCATACTGACAAGCCTTACTGCGTTTAGGGACGACGATGCCACGGCAAAACAAGAATTCCACCAAGCTGGAAATATCAAATCCCACTTCTTCGTCAACCATAACTTGAGCATTCATAGACTAGTTGCCTTTCTAGTAATGGAACGAATACCAAACTTCCCAATCGTGAGCCGTATAATCCTCCTCCTGAATAATTCGTTGCCGCGACACGTAAATTAGCACCCTACCATTTACACCAGCACTGCACAATAACAACGCATGAACATCACAATGCACTGTGCATAACCTCAAAACCGTAGGCAAACTCTAGGCTGAAACAAAAGAACACCCCTTCACAAGGAGACGGTAATAGTCCGCCCTGCAAGGAAAGACATCATGTACCATATATGTAGCATCTCCACAACTCGTAGTTGCCAACTGAGACCGAATGTTCGAACCTGCGTAATAATGAGTAGGAATGAAATGAAGACATAAGATTCAACGAAATCAAATCGCACGACGAGGAATCAAGAAAGGAAAGTTCTCCAACAACCTTGTAGCCTCTCAAAGATAAGTATAGACGTCTCTGTACCGATCTACAAGACTCTACTAGACTTGCTCATAGCTCGTGAGACCTAAGTGAACCTAGTGCTATGATACCAAGTTGTCACAACTCAATTCCAGCTATAGGTCGTGATGGCGCCCAACATCGCCGTTAGGCAAGCTAACGGTGAACTATAGACTTAATTACTCATTTTATTGCTTTTAAAAAAATATGGGTTTTAATAAATGAAGTAAAATTGGTGTAGAAAACCATGAAAATATAAAGTTTAACAATACATAAAAGAAAAGAGTAAATATATGAGATAAAAGTTATAAACATCTACTAGAAACTCCCAAAATCTGGTGTCACAAGTGCATGATCATCTACTAAAGAGTACAATAATAATATAAAAATTTTCTAGAATATAAAATAGAAAGGATAATGTAAACAAATATGATGGAGACTCTGTGTGCTGCAGCACATAACATGGAATGTAGCTCACCATAAAGTTGTCTCAATAGTTGCGCCTACCCGCCAAGATGATCCCTAAATGAACGTGCCAGATCCTACACAATTAGTGTATAAGTGTAGCACGTGTGCGTAAACCAACACGTACCCTGTAAGTATCTAGCCTAATCCCCGAGAAGTGGTGACGAGGGGTCGACATTGACACTTATTAGAGGTCCAATAAATAAATATAATAAATTATAAATAGATATGAAACACAACAATAATATTGAGACAAGAATTGTAACTAATAAAATTCTCCAATTTCAGTGACCGTATAAATCCCTCAATATGATATGATATCCCAACTAGGTAAGAAATATCAAGTGCTATCTCTGACATATAAGGAATATCAAGCGTTATCTCAGACAGATAAAGAATATAATGTAAATACCAAGTCTCAATCAAAAGGGAGATCTCATGAATATTCGGACTCCTAGAGATACTACGCACGGGTTATGCGGAGGTTGTAAGGCCCGATCCAAAATAATGTGTACACTACAGAGGGTCGACCGACGAAAACCATAGATGCATCTCAAATATACCGCCGAGGCGTTCGGCCCAATCCACTGGAAAAGGAGAAATTTATCGATTACGAGTCAAGTATTTGCAATACAAGAAAAGGGACATAAAGTAAGCATAACTGTTACAAGTAATCAAATATCCTGTCAAACAACTCAAGGTACCGAGACTCGTCCTAACATGATCTCTAATCAAATTATATTTACAAGTTTAGGTAATTAAACTAACAAGTTAAGTTTAAGTAATACAAATATCGCATGATATAGTCCTAAGCCTATCCGAACATAAGCCTGATTTTAGCTACGTACGGACTCTCGTTACCTCGTGCATACTTATCCCCCACAACAAGTAGCACATAACAAATACATCACCTATGGGGTAAATATTCCCTCGCAAAGTTATACATGAGACTTACCTCGCTCCAAAATCTGATAATTGGCTCCAACGCCTCTCTAACACCTCAAATCAATGCACATCTAGCCGAAACTAGCCAAACAACGTGCAACCCAATCAAAATATACTCAATACTTATAACTTAACAATTTATAACAATTTTCAACTCCGCTCAAAAAGTCAACAAAGGCAACACCCGGGCCCACGTGCCCTGATTCTGATTTTTTTTGAAGATAATCATTACCCAATACGTCAACTCAAATATATTATTATTCTCAATTTCTTGTCCAATTTCGTGGTCAAAATACAAAAATGCCATTTCTAGGTTTTCTTCCAAAAATTCTACAATTTCTATCAAATTCCATGTTAAAATTCATATATAACCCATGTATTTAACTCAAAACGGGAATAACTTGCCTTATGATATATCACAAAAATGATCTTCAAGAGTCACCCCAAAACCGCCTCACATGTGCTCCAAGAACTTAAAAGTGAAGAAATGAGCTCAAGATCCTGAAATTAGATGTTTAATACACATGTGATGCCTCCTTATTCACGATCGCGGTTATTATCCATGCGATCGCAGTTAACAAAAGTTCCAACATCATTTTCCTTCATCGTGATCGCGGCCAAAATCTCGCGATCTCGATGTACAAACTGTGTTTTCTTCTTTGGTATAATGGTCGTAACTTTTTGTATTAAATTCCAAATGAAAAACAGTTTAATTTTATGAAACCTTGATTGAAAGGTATACAACCTTTATTTAAGTATCATCTGTAAATTCCTTATAAATTGCAAGACATAAGCTCCCGAAATCAGACCACTGACAGCAAAAATTCCTTCTTCGCGGTCGCGACCCTACCTTACTCGACCGCGATTCACAAGGCAAGAAATGCACTGTGCTCTTCGCAATCGCAGCACATACCTTCGCGATCGTGATTCACACCCCTAGTATCAGATATCAGGTGTTCAAAAGGGCCTAAAAGTGGTCTGAAACCACCCCAAAACTCTCCCGAGGTCCGAGGAACCCCGTCCAATCATTCTAATAAGTTTATATACCCTATGTAAACTTGTTCAAAGGCTCAGAACACGAACCACAACATAAAAATCAAGAACTAAAGATCAAACTCAATTTCTTATACTCTCATAACTTTCAAACCTTCATGCGTCGCCGAACGCGTCTGAATCACACTTAGACATTCCAGAATGACGCCAAATTTTACGTACAAGTCACAAATCACAATACGAAACCTATTTCCAAGCTCGGAATCCCAAACAGACATCAATAACACCAAATTCCACTTTAAATCAAACTTAAGAAATTCTAAAACCTTCAAAATGCAAAATTACCACAACAAGCGTCGAAACGCTCTCGGACCATCCGATACTCAACCCGAATAAAAGACCAACTCTAAAATTATCATACAAATCTATTGGAACCTTCAAATCTCGATTTCGAGATAGTTTACTCAAAATTCAAACCTTGGTCAACTCATTCAATTGAAAGCTTCCGAATTGAGAATTTTCCTTCCAAATCAACTCCGAACTTCCCCAAATTCAAATCCGACTACATGCACAAGTCATAATAGATGAAGTGAAGCTATTCAAGGCCTCAAATCGCTGAACGACGCGCTAGAACAAATGACCGATAGGGTCGTTATATGTTTGTAAAGATTAGAGTTAATTTTGGCTGGATATCATATTGAAACCCGAGAGAAGAAGAAGAATGTACAACATACAATGTACATACAAAATTTTATTAATAGTGTATTAAAGTTGTATTGTAGTAATTTTACGTAAGTTGTATTCTATTGTAATTATATTTTTTATTTGAATATTTTATGAAAGTTGAAGAATAATTGTATAATGTATGAAATGAAATTTGTATTTAAGTTATAAATACTATAATTTTACATAAAGTTGTTAATGTATTAAAATTGTATTAAGAGAGAAAGTTTTGATTGGAATTTAAGGGAGGAAGAACATACCACATAAAAAATATATACAAAATGATAAAATAAAAAAATACGAAAGACGTGATCTCATAACTACATGTGTTTGATTACGAGGCATAAAGAGAAGTTCATACTCTCGAATTTATATACATTATACTAGTGTCATAAGTTACAGTATTCTCTCTTATCGAGACTTTATATTCAATTGAGTATTGTCTTCTTCGAGTCAAGAGAGCAGAAGGTCTATATATATATATACACACACACACACTATTATAGTATTTTCACCACCATCGAGCTATAATCAGTGGGCAGGCCCCTATTGGGCAACCTCTGATCAGATGGTAAGTTATATACCGACCCTACTATGAGCGAGCCTAGAATGGCCGAGATACAGAGCCTAGTATGGCCGAGCGCCCATGAGCGAGCCTACTACGACAAAGCAGTTATATATACCGAGCCCTATAAGGCCGAGCATCTATTTTACTTACTATATTGGGAGAGTTGAGTCAATATAGCAGGTAAGAATATCTTCAGATTATCTTCGACTCCCAGTTACTTTTAGTTATTTTATTGCCTTACATACTTGGTACATTATTTCGTACTGACGTCCCTTTTGCTTGGGGACGCTGCATTTCACACCTGCAGGTATAGACTCAGTTTGACGAGCCCTCATAGTAGACGAGGTTAGCATTCAATGAAGGATTGGTAAGACTTCACCTCATTCGGAGTGCAACCGAGTCTGTGAGTCATCGTGTCAAGATTTTGCTAGAGATTTACGGGTAGGCCGGTACCCTATCCCATTTGACGTCTAACACTCTTAGAGGCTTTGTTGACTGAGGTTAATTTTGTATAGTATGTTAGAGGCCTTGACGGCCCATATGTATTCATGTTTTAGGAAAGATGGTTCATTGGTATAGTGATTTCCCACTTATAGTTATATATTACAAGTTGTGGCCATGTTGGCCCCGTTACCAATGATAGTACGACAAGAAAGATATGTTACGTTGGTACTCGGTTGAGTAAGACACCGGGTGCCCGTCGCGACCCTTCGGTTTGGGTCATGACAATTAGCTCGAATTTATTCATCCAACATAACATTGCTTATGGAGGAGTCTTCAGGTGTTGAATGTTATTCATGTTGTCAGCTATTCTATGTAGTACTCTATTATGCCTCGTAAGTTGTGAGGCAGATTAGTTATTCACACATGTGTTATGATCCTAAGCAGCTTGTGATGTAACATGAGAGAGATGGCTCTCGAGATGGAGGTCATTTATTGTACCTTAGTCATGCTTGGAGTTTCTTAGTGCATGTCACTATCTGTCTCCCCTGGGTTGTGTTTATGCACTTGACGTGTTAGTGGTCGATATTTGGGCATTTCGTGGGTATGATCATTCTGGCTCTATAGGTACTTCCTTATTGATTGTGTGTGTGGATCGGGTGGCATGCCGCCACAGGTATGAATTTTAGATCGGGTTGCATGCCACATCAGTGAGATGTTGAGTACGGTTCTTTGTACTTATTTGTGTGTATTGTTTCTTACCCTTGGGATAGGTTCAAAGCATTTTCTGGTTGATTTGAGTGTTATGAGGGCTGGGTAGTTCTTTACCTGAGTTAGTTTTCCATATTGGTCATATTTGAGTTGTATCTTGTTGGTGCATTGATGGTGTCGTACGAGATTTTAGATGGTGTTTGAGGTGGCTTATTGCCCGAGAGGCTTGTACTAGGTGAGATAAGGTTGTTGGACTTGATATCATTGCAATCAGATTTATATAAGGTATATTAGAGGAAGAATATCACTATTCAGTTTAGAATGAGGCAATGGTTTTTGTTGAGCGGCGGAATTCCATGAATTATTGATTTGGTGGGTGGTTATGTGATTCTACACATGTTTTTCATCGTTATAGTATTGCAAGTGTTAGAACATCGCTTATATGTGTTATGAGGTATACTACGGGCATCAGGTTAGTAAGTTTGTAACTTCTATGGTTGTAGGATGTTATTATGGGCATACGAATTATGCAGTGCATTGTGTGATTTCAGCATGGGCGAATGATCATGTTTTGGTACACCTTGTACAACGACTTAACCGGTCGTTTTGAGCTCTAGCACGTCGTTCAGTGGTTTAAGGTCTTGAGTAGTTTCACTTCAGGTATTATGACTTCTACGCGAGGTCGGAATCAAATTTTGGGAAGTTCGGAGTTGATTTGAAAAGAAAATTTTAATTTCGAAAGCCTTAAGCTAGAGGAATTGACTAAAGTGTGATTTTTGAGTAAACAACCTCAGAATCGGGATTTGAAGATTCCAACAGGTTCGTATAATGATTTTGGACTTGGGCGCATGTCCGGATTGGGTTTTTGATGACCCGATAATGTTTCTGCGCCTATTGTGGAAGTTGGCAATTTAGAAGAATTTCATAAATTTGGGTTGAGGTGTATCTCACTATTATTGATGTGCGCTTGGGATTATGAGTCTGGGAATAGCTTCACATGATGATTCTGGTATTGGGAGTGCATCCGGAAGTGGATTTGGAGGTCCGTAGGTCATTTCGGGGTTCATTTGGCGAAAGTTAGGAATTTGGAGGTTTTGTGGAGTTTGACCGGGAGTGGACCTTTTGATATCGGGGGTGGATTTCGTTTTCGAAAGTTGGAGTAGGCCCGTAATGTCGAATATGACTTTTGTGCAAAATTTGAGGCCAATCGGACGTTATTTGATAGGTTTCGGCATCGAATGTAGAAGTTTGAAGATCTAAAGTTCATTAAGCTTGAATTGGAATGCAATTAGTTGTTTTAGCGTTGCTTGATGGGATTGAAGGCTCGACTAAGTCCTTATGGTGTTTTAGACTTGTTGGTAGGCTTGGTTGAGGTCACTGGGCCCTCAGGTGTATTCTGGACGGTTAACGGATCAAGTTGTGTTTGGGGGAAATGTTGAGGCTACTGTCTTCTAGTGTAACTGCACCTGCGAGGTTGGGGCCATAGGTGCGGAGCCGCAGAAGTAGCCATGAGGACACATGAGCGGTTCAGTCTAGGGACGCAGATGCAGTTGAGTTCCGCAGAATCGAGACCACCTGTACACGTGGAGTGGCAGAAGCGCGGATGGGGCTGCATATGCGGAGTTGAAGGGCTTGAAGGAGGACCGTAGAAACGGTATTTTGGCCGCACCTACGGGACCGCAGAAGTGGTCAAGTGACCGGGCAGTGTGTTTCTTTAAGAACGAGGATTTGGACCATTTTCTTTCATTCTCTCTTGGTTTGGGCGATCCTTGGAGAGTTTCAAGAGGATGTTTTCATCATCAATGGAAAGGTAAGTCATACATGGATTCTGTAAGGATTCAAACATGGAAGTTTGTAGAAATCGTGGGATTATAAGAGGAAAACCAAGAATTGATAATTTTGGATTATCAACACGAATATGGTCATGGTATTGAGAACAAATCATATATTTGGGTTCATGATGTTATGGGTAGTGTTTATCTTCGAACATTTCCAGAATCGGGGCACGTGGGCTTGGGGGTTTAATTTTATGAATTATTCAAATTAGGTTGGAAATTGACTTTAATAGTTAGGATGTGAACTCTTAAGCATGTATTGACTATTTTATATAACATTTGACTAGCTTCGGGTCGTTTGGCACCGAGTTCAGGATTGAAAACACAATTTATGGACGGGGAATAAGCTTTGAAACGAGGTAAGTCTCCTGTCTAACTCTGTGAGGGGGAAATAACCCCTAAGTATTGTATATAGATGTATGCTACTTGTTGTGTGGGTTACGTACGTGTGAAGTGACAAGAGCCCGTACATAGCTACATCCATGTTATTGTCCGGGTAGACTTAGGGTCACATCATGCTATAGCTGTACTACTTGAGCAGTCTCTCGCCTATTAAATTCCTCAGTTTTACGTTTCTACTTGAGACAAGACTTGGTATTGTAGTGACTTCACGGGGTCATGATTAGTTACCAAATAAGTTTTCTCCAATTACGGCATGTGTCAGTTAAATATGTGTTTCATTGAAAGGTTTTTATTAAAGAAATTACATCCCCCGCGTTTATTCCTGAGTGGGGTCAAGGACCCGAAGCTTCTTATTCTAATGGGATCGGGTCGTTCACCTAGGCAGGATTATGTATGTCACTTCTTATGGGATCGGGTCGTTCGCCTCGGCAGGATTTATCTACCACACTCTCATGGGAGCGGGCCGTTCGCTTTGGCAGGTTAATAGATGCATCTATGGTTCGTGTCGTTCGACCCTCGGCAATGCACATCTTAAATATTTATGTTGGATCGGGCTGTACGCCTCAATATTTCCTATATCATATCCTAATGGAATCATGCGTAATAATCGACAAGAAGCTAGTGTATCTGTGGGTTTTCTTGATTTGAGTATGACGATCTATGTGATGAGATCCACTATATCTGTATATATGCTCCGGTTAAGGAGGGAATGTCTAATGGAGAGCTTGAGTTCATCAAGAAGAGGGGGATTTGTAGCACGAGATTTTTACTTGTCTATTTCATTTATTTACTCTACCACGTATTTATTTACCTATTTACTATACATGATGTTATTGGATCACTAGTGAGTGTCGATGTCCACTCCTCGTCACTACTTCTCAGGGGTTAGGCTAGATACTTACTGGGTACACGTTGATTTACGTACTCATACTACACTTGCTGCACATTTTGTGCAGGTACATGTATGTTTAGAGGCCTTGTGAGAGCAGAGGCGTGTATGCATGCGGAGACTTAGGTGAGCTGCATTCCATATTACGACCCGCAGTCAACAGCGTCTCCCTCAGAGTATTTATATTATTTTTCCTGTCCAATTTGTATTCTGGACTGATGCTGTATTTTATTTTATATTCCTAGTTGATGCTCATGCACTTGTGACATGGGGCTTTGGGGAGATAATAGGTACTGTATTGAAATCGTTGTAAAATATTAATATTTACTCTATAAAGTCCATCTTTACTATTTAATTGAAAGAAAACTAAGATTTATGGTTGGCTTGCCTGATGGTGGTGTCCGGCGTCATCACAACCTTTAATAGATTTTGGGTCGTGACAACATGGTATCAGAGCGCTAGGTTTACTTAGGTCTCAAGAGTCATGAGCGAGTCTAATAGAGTGTTGCGGATCAGTATGGAGACGTCTGTACTTATCTTCAAGAGGCTACAGGGTTGTTAGGAGTACTTCCCTTCTTGATTCCCATCATGCGATTTGATTCTTTCGAGGCTTATGCCTTTATTTCTCACCTATTCGATCTTATGCGACGTGAAGAGCTTGCTATTGGTTGGGAATCGAGGAGTTGTAATGGTAATACATATGTGGTGCAGGATGTTTCTATCTACGTATTTGATTGGGGTATAACCGTCGCCTTGCGGAAGGCCGTCATATCGTTTCAGCTCGGCATCAGTGTTACCTAAGGTTTTTATTTGGCCTTGATTGTTATGACGATTGTTGTGCTGCTATCACACAGTGTTTGTGGAAAGGCAGGATGCTTGTTAGCTATCGAGTCGATGAATGACCTGAAAGAAGGTATTACTCAGTGCATGATTCAGAGATTCAGTATTTTGTTTCTGGCGTAGGAAAGGCAATCAGACTAGGAATGTTCGGATTTGAGTTGATGGAGTATCGAGACTTGGTATTTTCGAGCGTGGTGAAAGTTTTATTTGTGGTATGGTGTTGTAGTCCTTGTTTAATGTGCTAAGTTTGTCGGGGTTAAGGTTTTCCTCAATTGCCTACTGGCAGGGTATTATGAAATGGTACTTGAGATTCGAGTGTTAGAGATAACGTAGTGTAGGGATTTTGGAATTGAATTGGTACTTCTAGTATTGAAGGCTCGAGAAAGATGATCTTCTAAGAGGTTTAGAGTTGGTAGAGGCTCATTTTTTCGGGTTTTACAGAGATGGATTCAGATTTAGAGCAACAATTGGGCAGCGAAGAACGAAAAAGGACACTTGGGAGGTATTTTGTGGTGGTTGAATTGCTGGAAGGTTAAGTGTGAAAAGTAAAAGACGAGGAGTTGTTTAAAGGAGAAGGTTGAACCAAAGTGGGAGAGTGGCAGAGTAGCATATGGGTTCTGTGGTAGGATAGCCACACGCCTTGAGGAAAGCTTAGAGCAATTTGGGAATCGTGATGGGTAGTGACTAGGACCATGGATTTTATTTGGATGCAACATGACCTCGAGTTTGGAATGCGTTGTTGGACTTTTAGGTGATGTCAATGGGGAAGAAAGAACCTTGGTGGGTCCTAGGGTTATGTAATTGTAGCTTCAAGCAAAGTGGGAGAGCCACACCATCTATGATTGGATTGCATGGTTGTCTACTAGTGTGGTTTCTGGTTATCAGTGTATTGGTGGGTTATTACGACTAAGGAAAGAATACATCAGTGGTAATTTGAGAAAAGAATCTGAGGAATGTGTGCTACCTTTGGCCTTATCGGTTCATGTTCAGGTTATGGGAAGACTCAGAGTATACGCTTCGTGTGGATGTGATGTATAAGGAAAGGAATTCAGCTGACTTCTTCTTTGAGAGGGTGTTCATGTGCTAGCAGGGCCTCGGAGTTTGATTATATTCAGGAACAAGTCAGAGTGGGTAACTCTCCACAATAGTCCTAGTAGGTTCAAATTAAAGTGTGTGGCCTAAGGATTTCTAGTCCGTGGCATGGCTAAGTATCGAGATTTTACAGTGGATTATGAAAATGGGGGTTCGGAGTGTTCTATGTTATCTTCGGTCTGCGCTGCAACATTGGAGGAACGAGATAAAATAACTTCGGATTCATAGAAGAATTATCAGAATGGGTGTACCCGTTGAATATGCGAATATGCGCACAAGGAAAGTCTGTGATGGTTCGTGGGTTTTAAGACAACATGGTCTCGTGAAGGTCACCCAGGATGAGTGCGAATTTGGGGTCATTATGTTTTAAATGGAGCTATTAATATTCCTAAGGCAAGTTCGGAGTAAATTAGAGGAAGCAGATGGGTTAGCAATGGTTGAATTGGCAGGATGGTGGCAATGATCAGTTCCTTCGGCGTGTTGTGTTATACATGTGGTTTGTGGCGGTAAGTGCGAAGCTTGGCGGCCGCCGTAATTGATTTTATTTGGAGGCATTCGAGTATTATGGCATGTTATGTGTAGATGGATCCTGGAAGAATTTTGGTGGTTTAGACCACCACTCGAGGTTTGTATTTTCTGCAGTTATGGGAGTTCAGTCACGTGTTGCAATGGTTATCCTGAAATGAGTTAACAGAAAGGTTTCTATATGCTGGAGTGTTTATTTTATTAGGGTTCAGGAATTATGATGGAATTCTGGTATTCTCGCGTATTGGCATGTTAGGTACAGTGAGCGACATGGGAATTGGAAGTTGAGGATCAAGGTTGCGTTTTAGTGTAGACAAGAATGTTACGAGCTTGGGTGAAAATGAAAGGATTCATATGTTTAGAGTGAGCTGGTAGTGTTTTAAGTGTCACTTGGGATCGGTGTCCTGTGTAAGGGGATTTGTGTTATGATTTGCGGATATTCGATTTGCTTTGCAGCATTAGTAGGATCGGTGGTATGGATATGTAGACTTGTTAACTGGTGTGGAAGGTCGTGGGAGTGTATCCCACAGGAAGATTGTATAAGTGTGACCTATAGTCACTTGGTTAATTGAAGATTGGAACCCGCTCTATTCATTTGGTTGAAAACTGTGGATGTTTTGTTCTAGATCGACGAATGTTCTTGTGTGTCATAGGAAAAAGGGTTAGTGTGGACCCTTGAAAGGTTATTAGCCCAGTGCGGTACGGCCAGACTCGGCTTGAGGCCTGTGGGTGGATCTAGATGTGAATGTGGGCCCTATATCAGGTAGGTTGTGTTCATTTCAGCTTAGAATTGTTTACGGAGGAATCATCGGGCACTGGATGTTATGTATGTCGTCAGCTATTCCGTGTAATCTATATTATGCCAGGTGGGTTACAAGTGGTTTAACTATTTCGCACTCGTATTGAGGTCCTGTGTAATTTATGGTGTTGTGAGAGCAGGATGGCTCTCAAGATACATGTCATTTATTGCACCTTAGTAGTGCTTGAGTTTCGTTGCGTATGGCGCCATCCGTCTCCCCAGGATCTGTATTATGCACTTCGCGTGTTGGTGGTTGATATTCAGGTATTTCGCAGGTATGAGCATCTTAGCTCGCTAAGTATTTTCTTATAAATTATTATGTTTGGATCGGGTGGCACGCCGCAACAGATATCATGGTTGGAAAGGGTTGCACGACTCAACACAATGTTGAGTATAGTTTCCCATATCTATTATTGTGTGATTTGCTTCTCATTTTCTGAGGAAGGTTCATAACATCTTTTCACTTGTTTAAATTGGTTACGTGGGTTGAGTAGTTCTTCCTAGAGTTCATTTCCATAAGTATCACATTCGATTTTGTAGCTTGTTGGCACACTGTGGCATCATATGAGACTTTTGGCAGTGTCTGAGGTGGATTATTGCATTGTCACGACCCAAATTCACAACCTTAGGGATCGTGATGGCGCCTAACACCACACTTGCTAGGCAAGCCAATGTCATAGTTCGCTTAACTTTTGCCTTTACTTAACCATTTAAACGGGATATAAAATAAATAATTCACAATATAAAATAATAAACAATTAACTAAACCGAGCCACGATCTAATTATATAGATACATCCAAAAACTACTTAGAGCCTGGTGTCACAATTCACGAACTACTAAAGAATACTACAAATAATGGGCTGAAAGAATAATGTTTAACTGTTTTGAATCAAATAAAACAGTAATCTCAGTATTATAGAGAAGACCCTCGGGATCTGCGAACGACGACAGATATACCTCGTGTCTCCAGAAAATAGGTAGCAACTTTAAATATCTCTACTGTTGGTCGGTACTAGGATTTGCACAAAAGAGTGCAGAGTGTAGTATCAGTACAACCGACCCCATGTACTGAGTAAGTGCCGAGCCTAACCTCGACGAAGTAGTGACGAGGCTACGGCGAGGCATTAACAATATATAACCTGTGACAATAATATGTACAATAACACAATAAAACAATTTTACACGAACAGAAAAAAAATATAACTGAAACAATAAATATAATAACTCAGTCGCTTATCCCAGGCCTCAAATATCGCCAAGATCTCACACAAGTTTCTAAATTTCAAAACTTTTACTTTAAAATAACAGTATGCGCAAAGTATGAGAAAAATCGTAGAGTAAAACAATAAATTTCCAAATCGTTATAATAAATTCAATAAAACAAAATTTTGCTCCCTTATCACTGTCTTGTTGCGGCGCGCAACCCGATCCCACATGTCCACCCTAATCACTATCATTTATCCACCCTTATCACTATCAAGTATCCACCCTTATCACAATCTATTTCGCCCCATTATCACAACCCCCTTATCACAATCAGTTTTGTTTATTCATCAAAAACTTTCACAGTTCAGGCCAAGCCTTTCACAACACTTTTATTTCAACAATTTCAAACAGAAAACAGTATAGCTCATAAGCTTTAACCAATATCATCCCACAATAAAACCAGTCAGAATATATGTAACCACCATAACACTGTCAACCCAACTCAGTCTTTATGTACCATGATAGAATCAAGAGAACAACCAACACTTTTAACACACTTACAACAACAATTGGAAATAATCAAATGAAACCAAATAACTACGTGAACCTCAACAATCACGAAATAGTTAAATTGCATTTTTCACAATTTCCTCAATATTATCAAAAATGGAACCAACATGAATATATAAATATATTTTCACAAATAGTGCCAAACTGCTCAACCTTTCTGTACCACAAGGAAACCAAACACGCAACCAACACTCTTCCAAAATAGCCAAACAATATTTAACATCAATGGAATGAGGCCTAGTAGTCATAGAAACAATAATGAACATAGAACAATTAAGGCAGGAATCAATCAAATTGGAAAAGGGAAAGGGATCATGTTTAACAGACCATTTGGTGGTGCATAGATACTCTTCACCTCACCTATATACCACACACATGCATTTCACATAGCAAACAAGTGGGGATTCCTATTCCCTCAAGTCAAAGTTATACGAAGCACTTACCTCAATTTCGTAGGCCACTCACTGCTCAATTACTGATTTTCCTCTAGAATCTTGTTCTAACTTTCTCGAATCCAATCATAATTAAATCAATATCATTAATTAACGCTTAAGGAACTAACTTTATTGAAAAATATAATTTTTCCTAAGTCTCCTAAAAAAAAGTAAAAATCCACCCCCGGGCCTACTTGGTCTAAACTCGGAGTTCGGACCAAATTACGTTTACCCATTCACCCACGAACCCAAATATACAATTAGTTTCAAAATCCGACCTCAATTCAAGGTAAAGATTTGATTTTTACAAAATTACCTAATTCTACCCAAACCCTCAATTTTTACAATGAAAATTCTCAGTTTTTGATTTAAAAGTGATGAAAACCAATGAGTAATTGAAAGAGTAAAGTTTAGGATTGATTATGTATGACTTGGGGATGATATTTGGTGAATAAATTCGTTCCTAGGTCTGTGGGGTTCAGAAATTTTAAGAAGAAGAAGTCTGTCCGTTTTATATATATTTTTCTGCCAGCTATTCTGCCTCGTTTCTCGTGCCAAACGATCCCGAAACTCGATTTTTATGTCTCAAATGGATTCCTTGTGAAATTATAATCACTTTAGGCTTTTGAATCACTGAAGTTGACCTTATAATGAAGGAGATATGTAGGTTTTAATATTTGCAAATAATGCAGATTTTTAATACGCCGTCAGTGGCAATTTTGTAATTAACCTGACAAATCTGGCAACCTTAGTAAAATGACCATAAAATCCTCATACGATGTCCAGATTCGATGATTCTTTTTGATACGGGTCCGTAATTACGATACGGATCTAATACTTTATTCAAAATAGAAATCGGAGCTCATTTGTTCAATAATATATCATTTATGCTTGAACAAACGACGTCGAAGCATAAGAAAGAATGAGCGCAATACAACCCAAAACTATTTGAAACTCACTCGAGCCCTCGGGGCTCTAAACCAAACATGAAAGCAAGTCTAGAAGAATCATACGGACTTTATCGTGCAATCAAATCATGAAAATAACATGTAAAACTATGAATTAAACCTCAAAAATTATTATTTTTCTCAAGAATACTTAAAGTTCATTATTTATCAACCGGACGTCCGAATCACGTCATATGAACTCCGTTTTTAACCAAATTTCACAGTAAACCTTTAAATACTATAAAACATCTGTATCGAGCTCCGAAACCAAAATACGGGATCGATGCCAATGGTTTCAAACATTAATTCTTTTCTTTATTTCATTAATATTTCAGCAAAACAACTTCTTTCAAAAATTGATTTCTAAGGCTTGGGACCTCAGAATCCATTTTCGGGCATACGCCCGAGTCCCATATTTAACTGCAGACCTCCCGGGATCTTCGGAACACAAATCCGGGTTCGTTTACTCAAAATGTTAACCAAAGTCAACTATAATCAAATTTTAACTCTAGAAATTACTATTTCTCATATTTTCACATAAAAGCTTTCTGGTTTCACGCCCGGACTGCGCACGCAAATTGAGGTATTTAAAATTAACCTTTTTATGGCTATTACGCCTAGAACAGAGTCTAAATTCATAAGATGACCCCTTGGGTCATCACAATCTCCACCTCAAACAAACGTTCATCCTCAAACGGACATAGAAGATTATCTGAATTGGCGAACAAGTGTGGATATTTACTCTGCATGTCTGACTCGGAATCTCAAGTAGCTGCCTCAACGGGCTGGCCTCTCCACTGCACTCAAACTGAAGGATAATTTTTAAACCTCAACTGATGAACCTGCCGGTCTAAAATGTCTACCAGATTCTCCCCATAAGTCAAGTCTTTGTCCAATTGGACAGAGCTGAAATCTAACACATGGGACGGGTCACCAGGATATTTTCGGAGCATAGACACATGGAATACCGGATGAACGGAGGATAACCTGGAGGCAACACAAGTCTATAAGCTACCCCCCACCCTATCAAGAATCTCAAACGACCCGATATTCCTAGGGCTCAACTTGCCCTTCTTCCCAAACCTCATTACACCCTTCATGGGTGATACCCAAAGTAATATTCTCTCTCCAACCATGAATGCCACATCACGAACCTTACGATCGACATAACTCATTTTCCTATACTGAGCTGCACGAAGTCTCTCCTGAATGATCTTGACCTTGTATAAGGCCTCCTAAACTAAATTTGTACCCAATAACCGAGCCTCTCCGGGCTCAAACCATCTAACTGGCGATCTACACCGCCTACCATATAATGCCTCATAAGGAGCCATATGAATACTCGACTGATAACTATTGTTATAAGCAACTCCGCTAACGCCCAGAACTGATCCCAAGGACCTCCAATGTCAATAGCACAAGCGCGAAGCATATTAGGGTTCAGGAATTATGATTGAATTCTGGTATTCTCGCGTATTGGCATGTTAGGTGCATCGAGCGACATGGGAATTGGAAGTTGAGGATCAAGGTTGCGTTTTAGTGTAGACAAGAATGTTATGAGCTAGGGTGAACATGAAAGGATTCATATGTTTAGAGTAAGCTGGTAGTGTTTTTAGTGTCACCTGGGATCGGTGTCCTGTGTAAGGGGCTTTGTGTTATGATTTGCGGATTTTCGATTTGCTTTGCAGCATTAGTAGGACCGGTGGTATGGATATGTAGACTTGTTAACTGGTGTGGAAGGTCGTGGGAGCGTATCCCACAGGAAGATTGTATAAGTGTGACCTATAGTCACTTGGTTAATTGAAGATTGGAACCCGCTCTATTCATTTGGTTGAAAACTGTGGATGTTTTGTTCTAGATCGACGAATGTTCTTGTGTGTCATAGGAAAAAGGGTTAATGTGGACCCTTGAAAGGTTATTATCCCAGTGCGGTACGGCCAGACTCGGCTTGAGGCCCGTGGGTGAATCTAGATGTGAATGTGGGCCCTATATAAGGTAGGATGTGTTCATTTCAGCTTAGCATTGTTTACGGAGGAATCATCGGGCACTGGATGTTATGTATGTCGTCAGCTATTCCGTGTAATCTATATTATGCCAGGTGGGTTACTAGGTGGTTTAATTATTTCGCACTCGTATTGAGATCCTGTGTAATTTATGGTGTTGTGAGAGCAGGATGGATCTCAAGATACATGTCATTTATTGCACCTTAGTTGTGCTTGAGTTTCGTAGCGTATGGCGCCATCCGTTTCCCCAGGATCTCTATTATGCACTTCGCGTGTTGGTGGTTGATATTCAGGTATTTCGCAGGTATGAGCATCTTAGCTCGCTAAGTATTTTCTTATATATTATTATGTTTGGATCGGGTGGCACGCCGCAACAGATATCATGGTTGGAAAGGGTTGCACGACTCAACACAATGTTGAGTATAGTTTCCCATATCTATTATTGTGTGATTTGCTTCTCATTTTCTGAGGAAGGTTCATAACATATTTTCGCTTGTTTAAATTGGTTACGTGGGTTGAGTAGTTCTTCCCAGAGTTCGTTTCCATATGTATCACATTCGAGTTTGTAGCTTGTTGGCACACTGTGGCATCATATGAGACTTTTGGCAGTGTCTGAGGTGGATTATTGCATTGTCACGATCCAAATTCCCAACCTTAGGGATCGTGATGGCGCCTAACACCACACTTTCTAGGCAAGCAAATGTTCGAGTTCGCTTAACTATTTCCTTTACTTAACCATTTAAACGGGATAAAACAATTTTAAATTAATACTTAATCTAATGACTTTAAATAAATAATTCACAACATAAAATAATAAACAATTAACTAAACCGAGCCATGATCTAATTATATAGATAAATCCAAAAACTACCCTAGAGTCTGGTGTCACAATTTACGAACTACTAAAGAATACTACAAATAATGGGCCGAAAGAATAATGTGTAATTGTTTTGAATCAAATAAAGTAGTAATCTCAGTAATATAGAGAAGACCATCGGGATCTGCGAACTCCGACAGATATACCTCGTGTCTCCTGAAAATAGGTAGCAGCTCTAAATATCTCTACTGATGGTCGGTACCTGAATCTGCACAAAAGAGTGCAGAGTGTAGTATCAGTACAACCGACCCCATGTACTGAGTAAGTGCAGAGCCTAACCTCGATGAAGTAGTGAGGAGGCTACAGCGGAGCATTAACAATATATAACCTGTGATAATATGTACAATATCGCAATAAAACAATTCTGCACGAACAAAAAAAATATAACTGAAACAATAAATATAATAACCCAGTCGTCTATCCCAGGCCTCAAATATCGCCAAGATCTCATACAAGTATCCGAATTTCCAAACTTTTACTTTAAAATAACAGTTTGTGTAGAGTATGAGAAAAACTATAGAGTAAAACAATAAATTTCCAAATCTTTATAATAAAATCAGTAATACAAAATTATACTCCCTTATCACTGTCTTGTTGCGCCGCGCAACCTGATCCTACCCGTCCACCCTAATCACTATCATTTATCCACCCTTATCACTATCAAGTATCCACCCTTATCACAATCTATTTCGCCCCCTTATCACAACCCCCTTATCACAATCAATTTTGTTTATTCATAAAAAACTTTCACAGTTCAGGCCAAGCGTTTCACAACACTTTTATTTCAACAATTTCAAACGGAAAATAGTATAGCTTGTAATAACCAATATCATCCCACAATAAAACGAGTCAGAATTTATGTAACCACTGTAACACTATCAACCCAACTCAGTCTTTATGTACCATGATAGAATCAAGAGAATATCCAACACTTTAAACACACTTACAACAACAACTGGAAATAATCAAACAAAACCAAATAACCACGTGAACCTCAACATTCACGAAACAGTTAAACTGCATTTCTCACAACTTCCTCAATATTATCAAAAATGGAACCAACATAGATATATAAATATATTTCCATAAATAGTGCCAAACTGCTCAACCTTTCTGTACCACAAGGAAACCAAACACGCAATAAACACTCTTCCAAAATAGCCAAATAATATTTAACAGCAACGGAATAAGTCCTAGTAGTCATAGAAACAATAATGAACATAGAACAATTAAGACAGGAATCAATCAAATTGGAAACGGGAAAGGGATCATGTTTAACAGACCATTTGGTGGTGCATAATTACTCGTCACCTCACCTATACACCACACACATGCATTTCACATTGAAAACAAGTGGGGATTACTATTCCCTCAAGTTAAAGTTAGACCAAACACTTACCTCAATTTCGTAGGCCACTCACTACTCAATTACTGCTTTTCCTCTAGAATATTGTTCTAAATTGCTCGAATCTAATCATAATTAACTCAATATCATAAATTAATGCTAAAGGTACTATCTTTATTGAAAAATATAATTTTTATTAAGTTTTCTAAAAAAAAAGTGAAAACCTGACCCCGACCTCGCTTGGTCTAAACTCGGGGTTCGGACCACACTACGTTTACCCATTCACCCCCGAACCCAAATATTTAATTAGTTTCGAAATTCGACCACAATTCGAGGTAAATATTCGATTTTTACAAAATTCCCTAATTCTACCCAAACCCTCAATTTTTACCATGAAAATTCTTAGTTTTTGATTTAATAGTGATGAAAAATAATGAGTAAAGTTTAGAATTGATTACCCATGACTTGGGGATGATATTTGGTGATGAAATTCGTTCCTAGGGCTGTGGGGTTCGAAAATTTGAAGAAGAAGAAGAAGAAGAAGTCTGCCAGTTTTATATATATTTATTTGCCAACTATTCTGCCTTGTTTCTCATGCCAAACGATCCCAAACCACGATTTTTATATTTCCAATGGATTCTTTGTGAAAGTCTAGTCAAGTTAGGCTTTTGAATCACTCAATTTGACCTTATAATGAAGGAGATATGTAAGTTTTAATATTTGAAAATAGTGCAGATTTTTAATACGCCATCAGTGACAATTTCGTAATTAACCTGAAATATCTGCAACCTTAGTAAAATGACCATAAAATCCTAATACTATGTCCAAATTTGATGATTCTTTTTGCTACGGGTCCATAATTACGATACAGATCTAATACTTCATTCAAAACAGAAATCGGAGCTCATTTATTTAATATTATATCATTTATGCTTGAACAAACGACGTCGAAGCATGAGAAAGAACGAGCACAACACAACCCAAACCTATTTGAACTCACCCGAGATCTCGGGCTCTAAACCAAACATGTATGCAAGTCTAAAAGCATCATACAAACTTGCTCGAGCGATCAAATCCTGAAAATAACACGTAAAACTACGAATTAAGCCTCAAGACTCATTATTTTTCTCAAGAACACTTAAAGTTCACTATTTATCAACCGGACGTCCGAATCACGTCAAACGAACTTCGCTTTTCACCAAATTTCACAATAAACCTTTAAATACTATAACAAATCTGTATCGAGCTCCAGAACCAAAATACGGGCCCGATACTAATGGTTTCAATCATTAATTCTTTTCTTTATTTCATTAATATTTCAGCAAAACAATTTCTTTCAAAAATTAATTTCTAAGGCTTGGGACCTCAGAATCCATTTCCGGTATATGCCCGAGCCCCATATTTTACTGCGGACCTCCCGGGATTGTCGGAATATAACGACCCGACCGGTCATTTTGAGCTCTAGTGCGTCATTTAGCAGTTTGAGGTCATGAGCAGCTTCATTTAAGGTATTATATATCGTACACATGGTCGGAATTGAAATTCGGGAAGTTCAGGTGGATTTGGAAAGAGCATTCTCATCTTTGAAACCTTAAGTTGTAAGAATCGGCTAAGATTGGAATTTGGAGTAAACGACCTCGGAATCAGGATCTGAAGGTTCCAGCAGGTTTGTATGATAATTTTAGACTTGGCCGTATGTCCGGATCGGGTTTTTGATAACCCGAGAGTGTTTTGGCGTATATCACGGAAGATAGCATTTTAGAAGAAATTTCATAAGTTTGGGTTGGAAGGCATTTCAGTGTTATAGATGTCCGTTTGGGATTACAAGTTTGAGAATAGCTCCGTATGGTGATTCGGGAGTTGGGAGCGCAATAGAAGTGAATTCGAATGTCCGGAGGTCATTTGGCTAAAGAATAGAAATTTGAAGGTTTTTGAAGAATCTGACCGGAAGTGGAAATTTTGATATCGGGGTCAGAATGCGATTCCGGAAGTTGGAGTAGGTCCGTAATGTTGAATATGACTTGGGTGCAAAATTTGGGGTCAATCAGACGTGATATGATAGGTTTCGGCATCGGATGTGGAAGTTGGAAATTTCAAAGTTCATAAAGTTGAATTTTAGGCGATTCGTGATTTCGGCATTGTTTGATGTGATTTGAAGCCTCGAGCAAGTCTGTGTGAGGTTATGGGACTGAGTCGTGTGATTGGACGGGGTCCCGAGGGCCTCGAGTGTGTTTCGGGGTGGTTCCGGGTTATTTTCAAGTGTTTGGTTGATGCTGTTTTCTGGTGTTTTAGGGGTTCAGTGCGATCGCGGCCCTAGTTGTGCGATCGCGGAGAAGAAATTGAGGGGCTGGAATTATCGGCTTGTGCGATCGCACTAGGAGGAATGCAACCGCACATAAGGAAGTGAGGCTGCAAGTTATGGCTTGTGCGACCGCAGGGTTTAATGCGCGATCGCACAGGGTGTGTTTGGAGGCTTCTGGGATTTTTCTTCTGGGCAGTGTTCTATTTTAAAATGGGATTTTGGCCATTTCTCCATTCTTTCACTTGGTTAGGACGATTTTGGAGAGCTTCAAAGAGGGATTTTCATCAAACATCAATAGGTAAGTGATTCCTTCTCATTCCAAGTAAAATACAAGGTTTAGGCATGAACTTGAACATGAAAAATTGAGGAAAATTGGGAGTTTTTAAGAAAACCTAGAAATTTGTACCGCAGCCGACAGAGTCTCCCTCGCATTGTATTTACTTTTATTAAAAATCTCCTTGTCCACTGGTATTTCGGACAAGCTTTGTAGAAATTGTAAAATTCTTAGAAATTACTTAATGGATTTTATCTAGTTATTATGTATTAAAGTGAAAGGTAACGATTTCGAAAATGTTGAAACAGGAATTTATTTCAACTAATTAATAATTGGCTTGCCTGACACTGGTGTCCGGCACCATCATGACCTTATGGATTTTGGGTCGTGACAACATGGTATCAGAGCGCTAGGTTCCCTTAGGTCTCACGAGTCATGAGCAAGTCTAGTAGAGTCTTGCGGATCAGTACGGAGACGTCTGTACTTATCTTCGAGAGGCTACAGGGCTGTTAGGAGTACCTCCCTTCTTGATTCCTCATCGTGCGATTTGATTCCTTTAAGGCTTATGCCTATGTTCCTTCCTACTCAATCTTATATGTCGCGAAGCGTTTGCTATGAATCGAGGATTTGAGGAATTTTAATGATACTATGGATGTGGTGCGGGATGTTTCTCCCTGCGAAGTTGATTGAGGCTATTGTCGTTGCTCTGCGGAAGAGTAATATGTTGTTTTCAGCAAGTAGCTGTGATTATGAGAACTTTGAGGTTATGCTCAGGTTGTGATGATGCTTACGATTGGTTATCGCGCGATGTCGATATGATGGTACAATGCTTGCCCATATGTTGGGGTGATGAATGGTTTGAAGGGAGGTCTTCTCTGAGCGTGATTTCGATATTTCAGTATTTTAGTTCCGGCGGACAAAAGGCATTTGGACTATGAATGGTCCGGTTTGGATTATGAAATAGTAAGACTTGGTGTATTCAAGTGAGGTGGAATATTCACCTGTGTTGTGATATCGTCGTCATTGATCGAATGGAATGTGTTAAGTTCGTTGGTGCCATGGTTTCTTCGGTGGAATGGGGTCAGAGTACTGTGAAGAAGCATTGAAGAAGCAGTTGTCAGAGGTCATGGTGTGATGTGGTTCAGTATGGAATAAGCATTTCTAATGAAGGCGGCTCGAGGAAGATGATCATCAGAGAGTTTTGAAGTTTTGGGGATCTGCTGGTTTAAGTGCTACATGGGATGATATTGAATTGAGGAAATGATTGGGCATCATACGATGAAGGAAGACATGTGAGAAGTGTCAGGTGGCGGCCAAATATGAAAATGCCAGGCATAAGGGACGTAAGTCGGGTAGTTGCTTAAAGAAATGAGTTTAACTAAGTGGGAGAGTGGCAATGTAGCCTATGAGTTAAGTGGTAAGACATCTGCCTATCTTGAGGAAAAGTTTTGAGTGATTTAAGAGTTTTAGGGGACGGTGAGTGGGTCCTCGAGCTTGAGCTGAAATGTTGGTTATTCGGCAGAAGGTTGGATGTAATAAGGAGGAGTTTTTAGGGATGAAGAAGGATGCAATGTGGCGATGAATTTGAAGATATTGTAGCGCATTTAGTAGATGTCCATGGGGAGCGGACGGACTGGTAAAGTTGGTGAATGATATCAAGCTTAGGATGGGGTATTGATGTTGCAGAAAGGGTGCATTTCAGCGTCGTTGAAAGGTGTCAGTTGGCGATTTCCACAGGTGGGTTATCTTCCGTGAGTAGGTCAGCGGTTGTGTGGTGGGCAAGTTTCTGCGAGGAATTCTAGTGGCTATTCGGCAGGAGGGCAAATATGTGAATTATGCTAGAGAATTTGAGTATTTAGGATGTGCCTACAGGAGAATTTAGAAGAATTTGACGGGTTGGTTGAGCAAGGTCATGTCATCAATGAAGAAAGGATCTCGGTAGGGTCTAAAGCGGTGCAAGGAGTAGCTTTGGGATAAGTGGGGGAGTCCCACCACCTGCAGTTGGGTTGTAGGATTGTGTTCTCATGGGGTTGCGGATTGTCGGCGTATTGACAAGTTATTACAACTAAGGGAAAGAGTAGAATGGTAATTGTGCATGGGATTTGATAAATATGCGCAAAGGTTGGTTCTATTGGACCAGGGTTAAGTTTTAGGAGATTCATAATTTATGCTTAAGGCATGGGAGAGCTGTAAGGGTAGTGATTTAGTCACGTGCTTCATTGAAAAGGGTATTCATGTGCTAGAAGAGCCTTGGCGTTGATTGTATTCGGGGCCAGTCAGAGTGGGTGACTCCTGATAGTGGTCCTAGTGAATTCAAAATTTAAGAAGGCGGTATTTAAGGGTTAAAGGCAACTATATGATTAAGAATTGAGCTTTTGTAGTATAACTTCTCAGAAAGGGAAAATGGTTGGAGTGTTCTACGTTATTTTCAGCATGCATGATAGTATTGGAGGAGTGAGAGAAATAAACTCCGGGTTGTAGAAAGAGTATCGGGAGGGTATGAGACGGGTTGCGGGATTTAGGCAGCATGGTCTCGTAAATCAAGGTCACTCGGGATGAGTGAGGGTTGAGTTTGCTATGAGTTGAAGGAAGTTACTAGTATTCCTGAGGCAATTGAAGATGATTAAAAGAAGATAGAATGGTTAGCCATGGTTGAAATGGCGCACTTACGGCAGTGATCAGTTCCTTCGGTGTGATTGAGTATGTGTATGGTTTGTGCAGATGTCTGTGGGGCTTGTCGGCCATCGTAATAAATTTCATATGGGGGCATTCGAGTGCTATGGCCTGTTAGGCGTAGGCGGATCCCGGAAGGTTTATGGTGGTTCAGACCACTACTTAAGGATTTACATGTTGGGTGATTGTGAGAATTCACTTGAGTGTTGTTATTGTTCTATTGAATTGAGGTAAGTAAAAGGTTCCCATATGGTGAAGTGTTTCCCCTATTAGTGGTTCAGAAGTATGATGGAATTCTTGCGCAATCTCATATTTGCATGTCAGGTGCAGTAAGCAGCACGAAATTAAAAGTAAGGATCAAGATTTTGGTTCGGTGTTGTCAAGGATGTCATGAGCTCGGATGAGCAAGAAAAAGGGATTTGAATGTTTAGAGTAAGCTGGTGTCGACTTTAGCGTCACCTGAGATCGGTGTTTGGTGAAAGAGGCTTTGCACCCTGGTCATGGGTTCTTGAATTGTTTTACAACGTTAGTGTGGGCGGTGGTGTTGATGTGCAGACTTGTTGCCTTGTGTGGAAGGCCGTGGAAGCGTGACCGCGGGAAGATTGCAATAGTGTGACTTGTAGTCACCTGATGGATTGAAAATTTGACCGAGTTTGAGAAAGTGTAATGTTGCTTATCTGAGAATGTATGCCTGGAAGGCGTTTAATTCATCTCTATCGTGAGTTGTGGGATGTTGTCCCGGATATGATGGTGGTTCTTGCGTGTTGTGAGAAGAAATGGGTTATTATGGATCCAGGAAAGGCTATCAGCCTAGTGCAGTGTGAGCGGAATCGGCTTGAAGTGTGTGAATGAATTTAAACAAGATTATGGGCTTCATGCGAGTCAGATGTGTTCATTCAGTATAACGCTCCTCAAGGAGGGGTGTTGGAATATCAGATGTTGCTCCGTCTTCGTCAAATTCACGTGTTGTTATGATCGTGCCGTGTGAGTTGTGAAACGACTTGATAAATTCTTATGTGTTGAGATTCCGCGTAGTAATGAGGCTATGTGAGCAGGATGGCTCTTGGGATTCAGATTATATATCGCACCTCAGTTGTTCTTGAGTTTTATAGCATATGGCTCTATCAGTCTCCCCATAATGGTATTATGCACTTAGCGTGCTTGTGACTGGTATTCAGTAATTTGTAATAGTGAGCAATTCAGCTCCGTGTATATTTCCTTATGTAAATTTTATGATGGGATCGGGTGGCACGCCGCCACGGGTATGTTATTTGGATCGGGTTGCACGCCGCCACAATGTGATGTTGAGGAAGGTTCCTATAATTCTTCTTCTTGTGTTTTACTCCCCATATTCTGAGGAAAGTTCATATTTGTAGCGTGAGTCGAGTAATCCCTTCCTGAGTCATTTCCTTATGTATCATGTTCGAATTGTGGCTTATTGGCACATTGTGGCATCGTGTGAGACTGTTGGTTATGTCTGGGGTGATTAGTTTTCCGAGCAGCTCATACTGGGTGAGACAAGACTATTGGATCAGGGATCAGTGCGATAAGATTAAGTGATATACATTAAAGGACAATTACCCTTATTTGTTTGTAATGAGATGATGATTTTAGTCAAGGGGAAAGATTCAATGTTTTGTTAACTCTGCAATTGGTTAGAAATTTCTACACATCTCCTCTGTTGTGGTGGTATTGTCGGCATTATAGCAGGATGTATATATATATCATAAGGTGTATTGGGAGCATTGGATCCGTGGAATTTTGGCTATTAAGGTTCAGGGAGTGTTGTTGTGGCTAGTTGAATATGTATGCGGTGTATGATGCTAAATCAACAAAGGTACGTAGTCATGTCATGGTACCTCGCGGGGTAATTGGTATGGTGTTCAGATATTGGAAACAGTCCTGGCAGAGAATTTCAGGTGTTGGAACTGGGTTCTGAGCTGATTGTATGGATAAAGGAGGATATCATCAGATTTGATCAAGCTAATGTGCTCAACTGGGTTGTGGTGGCACGGGCAGGTGCACGAAGTGGTAAACAGTGTAGATAACCCTGGAGTAGTTCTTGGCACGTTCGAGGACGAACGTCTGTTTAAGTGGGGGAGAATGTAACGACCCGACCGGTCATTTTGAGCTCTAGCGCGTCGTTCAGCAGTTTGAGGTCATGAGAAGCTTCATTTCAGGTATTATGACTCGTACGCATGGTCGGAATTTAAATTCGGGAAGTTCGGGTGGATTTGGAAAGAGAATTCTCATCTCAGAAACCTTTAGTTGGAAGAATCGGCAAAGATTGGAATTTGGAGTAAACGACCACGAAATCAGGATCTGAAGGTTCTAGCAAGTTCCAATGATGATTTCGGACTTGGGCGTATGTCCGGATCGGGTTTTGGATAACCCAGGAGTGTTTCGGCATATATTGCGGAAGATAGCATTTTAGAAGAAATTTCATAAGTCTGGGTTGGAAGGCATGTCAGTGTTATAGATGTCCGGTTGGGATTCTGAGTATGGGAAGAGCTCCGTGTGGTGATTCTGGAGTTGGGAGCGTGATAGGAAGTGAATTCGGATGTCTGGAGGTCATTTTGAAGTAATTTGGCTAAAGATAGAAATTTGAAGGTTTTTGAATAATCCGACCGGAAGTGGAAATTTTGATATCGGGGTCGGAATGCGATTCCGAAAGTTGGAGCAGGTCCGTAATGTCGAATACAACTTGCGTGAAAAATTTGGGGTCAATCGGACGTGATTTGATAGGTTTCGGCATCGGATGTGGAAGTTGGAAATTTCAAAGTTCATAAAGTTGAATTTTAGTGCGATTCATGATTTCGGCGTTGTTTGATGTGATTTGAAGCCTCGAGCAAGTCCGTGTGAGGTTATGGGACTGAGTTGGTGATTGGACAGGGTCCCGAGGGCCTCAGGTGTGTTTCAGGGTGGTTCCGGGTTATTTTCAAGTGTTTGGTTGATGCTGTTTTCTGATGTTTTAGGGGTTCAGTGCGATCACAGCCCTAGTTGTGTGATCGCGGAGAAGAAATTGAGGGTCTGGAATTTTTGGCTTGTGCGATCGCACTAGGAGGAATGCAAGCGCACAGAAGGAAGCGAGGCTACAGGTTATGGCTTGTGCGACCGCATTGTTTAATGTGCGATCGCACAAGGTGTGTTTGGAGGCTTCTAGGATTTTGCTTGTGCGATCGCGGTGGATGTTGTGTGACCGCACAGAAGGTTGTCTGGGCAGTGTTCTATTTTAAAACGGGTTTTGGCCATTTCTCCATTCTTTCACTTGGTTAGGACGATTTTGGAGAGCTTCAAAGAGGGATTTTCATCAAACATCAATAGGCAAGTGATTCCTTCTCATTCCAAGTTAAATATAAGGTTTATGCATGAATTTGAACATGAAAAATTAAGGAAAATTGGGAATTTTGAAGAAAATCTAGAAATTTGTATTTTGGATTTTTACCACGAAATTTAGCATGGAAATTAGAGTAAATTGTATATGTGAGCTAATAAGATTATGGGTAGAGTTTATCTTCGAGAAATATCGGAATCCGGCCACGTGGGCCCGATGGAATTTTGGTCAATTCCTTGAGCGGAGATGGGAGTTATATAATTTGAATTGTTAACAAGTATTAGAGTATATTTGCATTTGTTTTCCATTATTTGGCTAGTTTCGGAGCGTTGTGCAACGATTTGAGTCATCGGAAGGGCTTGGAAGCCGGTTATGAAGTTTCAGAGCGAGGTGAGTCTCCTTTCTAACTTTGTAAGAGGGAATTGTCCCCATAGGTGATCTAAATGCTATGTGTTAATATTTTTGGGGTCTACGTACGTACAAAGTGATGAGAGTCCGTACGTATCGGCTATTATTGTTATGTCCGGGTAGTTAGGCCCACATCAAGCTTTCTGTTTTTCCTCGAAATGAATTGTATGCTTCATGAATTCATATTATGTGTAGCTTTGTTCCCTGAGATCGTGGAATTTGATAATTTAAAGGAATTGTTCACTGGAAATTAATTTATGAAGAATATTGTGTGTGCATGTGACTGCTTCGCAATTTACATTCCGCGAGTGGAGTGTTATTTCCCCCACTCTCATGGGAGCGGGCCGTACGCCACGACGGATTGAAAGATACATTATGGTTCGGGTCGTTTGACCCTCAGCAATGCACATATATGATTATTATGATGGCTCAGGCCGGTTGTCCTTATCCTGTATGCGCATGCTAAATTGTTAAAGATTTCTTGGATATTGAAATGACAGATATTTGGGGGAAAATGAAGTAGTAATTGTTTATTTACTTCCAGAATTTATTTGACTTGCAGTTACCTTTAATGTTTACTGTCTTTATCATACTCATATGCCTATTGTTGTTATCATACCTTGTTAATTTATGTTGTTGGACCCTAGTGAGTGTCAAGTCGACCTCTCGTCACTACTTCTTCGAGATTAGACGAGATACTCACTGGGTACATATTTATTATGTACTCATGCTACGCTTGTTGTGTACTTCTATTGCACGGATACCTTCATAGCAATGTGGCCGGCATCGGAGATTTAGGCGAGCTGCATCATCCGGAGGCGACCCGCAGCCGACAGAGTCTCCCTCGCATTGTATTTACTTTCATTTAAAATTTCCTTGTCCACTGGTATTTAGGACAAGCTTTGTAGAAATTATAAAATTCTTAGAAATTACTCATGTACTTGTGACACCGGGTTCTGGGATGTATTTTATTAAAATGGAAAATAGATTGTTGTTTTTACTTAATGGATTTTATCTAGTTATTATGTATTAATGTGAAAGGTAAAAATTTCGAAAATATTGAAACAAGAATTTATTTCAACTAATTAATGATTGGCTTGCCTGATAGTGATGTCCGGCACCATCACGACCTTATGGATTTTGGGTCGTGGCACGGAACACAGATCCGTGTCCGGTTACTCAAAATGTTGACCAAAGTCAACTATAATCAAATTTTAACTCTAGAAATTACTATTTCTCATATTTTCACATAAAAGCTTTCCAGTTTCACGCCCGGACTGCGCACATAAATCGAGGTATTTAAAATTAACCTTTTTATGGATTTTAAGCCTAGAACGGAGTCTAAATTCATTAGATGACCCCTTGGGTCATCACATGCATGAGCAACTTGTACTGAGTGAGACGAGATTATTGGACCTGGGATCCATGCGATCAGAATTATATGAGGCACATTAAAGAGTAAATATCGATATTCAGTCCAGAATGAGGTAATGGTTCTTGTTGGGAGGAAAGACTCTGTAAATTATGATTCGACAGGTGGTTACGAGTTTCTACACATCTCTTCTGTCGTGGCAATATTGCGAGAACTGAAATGGGACTTATATGCTTCATGAGGTGTGTTGTGGGCATCAGATTTGTGGGATTTCGACTATTGTTGTCAGGGGATGTCATTATGGTCATGTGCAAAATGCGGTGCATGGTGTGAATTCGGTAAGAGGATACAATCATGTATTGATACATCGTGTAGTAATGGATACGGTGTTCGTATGTTGGAAACAGACCTAGTAGAGGATTTCAGATGTTGGAATTTCGCTCTAAGACTTATTTGACCAGATAAAAGGAGAATTTGCAGTTTAGCTTGAGCTCATGTGCTCAACTGGGTTGTGGTAGCACAGGTAGGTGCACGAGGTGTTAAACACTTATTTTGGATAACTCCAGGGCAGTTCTTGGCACGTTCGAGGATGAAAGTATTTTTAAGTGGGAGAGAATGTAACGACCCGACCTATCCTTTTGAGCTCTAGCGTGTCGTTCGACGATTTGAGGCCTTGAGCAGCTTCACTTATGGTATTATGACTTGTACGCGTGGTCGGAATCGGATTTCTGGAAGTTCGAAATCGATTTGTAAAGAAAATTCTTATTTCAGAAGCCTTAAGTTAGAGGAATTGACTAAAGTGTGATTTTTGAGTAAACGACATCAGAATCGGGATTTGAAGGTCCTAGAAGGTTTGTATGATGATTTCAGACTTGGGCATATGTCCGGATCGGGTTTTGGATGACCCGAGAGAGTTTCGGCGCCTATTGTGGAAGTTGGCAATTTGGAAAAATTTCATAAATTTGGGTTGAGGTGTATCTCACTGTTATCGATGTTTGCTTGGGATTATGAGTCTAGGAATAGCTTTGCATGGTGATTCTGGTATTGGGAGCGCGTCCGGAAGTGGATTTGGAGGTCCGTAGGTCATTTCAGGGTTCATTTGGTGAAAGTTAGGAATTTGAAGGTTTTTGAGGAGTTTGAACGGGAATGGACCTTTTGATATCGGGGTCGGATTTTGATTACGGAAGTTGAAGTAGGTCCATAATCCCGAACGTGACTTTTGTGCAAAATTTGAGGCCAATCGGACATGATTTGATAGGTTTCAACATCGAATGTTGATGTTTGAAGTTCTAAAGTTCATTAAGCTTGAATTGGAATGCAATTAGTTGTTTTAGCGTTGCGTGATGTGATTTGAAGAATCGGCTAAGTCCGTATGGTGTTTTAGGACTTGTTGGTAGGCTTGGTTGAGGTCACGGGGCCCTCGAATGGATTCCGTACGGTTTAACAGATCGAATTGTGTTTGGGGGAAATGTTGAGGTTGTTGTCTTCTGGTGTAACCGCACCTGCAAGGTTGGGGCCGCATGTACGGATCCGCAGAAGCGACCATGAGGGATGAAGGATCGGTTCAGGCCGGGGAAGGCTGGGACCGCAGATGCAGTTGCGTTCTGTAGAAGCAGGACGGCACCTACGCACGTGGAGCCGCTGAGTGAAGGCACAGAAGCACGGATGGGGCCACAAATGCGGAGTCGAGGGGCCAGAAGGAGGACCGCAGAAGCGGCATTTTGGTCGCACCTGCGGGACTGCAGGTGCTAGAGGTCGCAGGGTAGTATGTTTCTTTAAGAACGGGATTTGGCCCATTTTCTTTCATTCTCTCTTGGTTTGGGCGATCCGTGGAGAGTTTCAAGAGGAGGTTTTCATCATCAATTGCAAGGTAAGTTATCCCCACCTATTGTGAGTTTAATACATGGATTTTACAAGGATCTAAACATGGAAATTTGTAGAAATTGTGGGATTTTAAGAGGAAAACCTAGAATTGATAATATTTGATTATGAACACGAATTTGGGCCTGGGATTGAGAATAAATCATATATTTGGGTTCATGATGTTATGGGTAGTGTTTATCTTTGAAGATTTTCGGAATCCCGGCATGTGCGCCCGGGGTGAGTTTTAGGAATTCTTCAAGCTGGGTTGGAAATTTATTTTAATAGTTAGGATGTGAACTCTTGAGCATCTACAGACTATTTTTTATAGCATTTGACTACCTTCGGGTCGTTTGGCACCGAGTTGAGGATCCAAAGCACAATTTTTGGACTGGGAAGTACGCTCTGAGACGAGGTAAGTCTCTTGTCTAACTCCGTGTGGGGGAAATAACCACTAGGTGTTGTATATTGATGTATGATACTTGTTATGGGGGCTATGTACGCGCGAGGTGACGAGAGACTGTACGTAGCTACATTCATGTTATTGTCCGGGTAGACTTAGGTTCACATCATGCTATAGCTATACTATTTGAGCAGTCTCTCACCTATTAAATTCCTTTGTTTTACGTTTCTACTTGAGACTAGACATGCTATTGTAGAAACTTCACAGGGTCATGATTAGTCACCAGATAATTTTTGTCCTCTTACGGCATGTGTCCGTTATATATATGTTTCATTAAAAGGTTTTTATTAAAAAAAATTACAACTCACACATTTATTCGTGAGTGGGGCCAAGGACCCGTCAAAGATTCTTATTCTAATGGGATCAGGTCGTTCGCCTCGGTAGGATTATGTTTGTCACTTCTTATGGGATCGGGCCGATCGCCTCGACAGGATTTATGTACCACACTCTCATGGGAGCGGGTTGTTCGCTTTGGCAGGTTAATAGATGCATCTATGGTTCGTGTCCTTCAACCCTCGACAGTGCACATCTTAAATATTTATGTTGGATCTGCCCGTGCGCCTTAGCATTTCCTATATCATTTCCTCATGGAATCATGTGTAATAATCGACAAGAAGCCAGGGTATATGTGGGTTTTGCTGATTTGATTTATGACGATCTATCTGATGAGATCCACTATATCTATACATATGCTCCGGTTAAGGAGGGAATTTCTAATGGAGTGCTTGAGTTCATCGTGAAGAGGGGGATTTGTACCACAAGATTTATACTTGTCTCCCTCAATTTGTATTCCGGATTGATGTTATATTTTATTTTATATTCCTAGTTGATGCTCAAGCACTTGTGACATAGGGTTTTGGGGCGATAATGGGTTGCACTGTATTGAAATTGTTGTGAAATATTATTATTTACTCTGTAAATTCCATATTTTACTGTTTAATTGAAGGAAAAATTGTTACGACACAAACCGCTGGGCCGCGACGGGCACCCGGTACCTTACTCAACCGAGTACCAACATATCGTATCTTTTCGTATCATGCTAACATAGTTAAATGAGACAGAAAGGCTGCCGTAGGACATCTAGAATAAAACATAAAGTACCTACGTATACATAAGACAATACGGGCCTAGAAGACCAAAATGATCACTCATGCACTAAACATAGGCCGACAAGGCCATACAAACTTTCATATACATGACATCTGTCTACAAGCCTCTAAGGATACATAATTGTCATAAAGGTACCAAACAATACACATCTAAATCATACTGACCAAACAAGCAACTCCGAAGCATATGGAGTGCACCAATATCTTCTGATGAGCTGATCGCCTACTTGGAGGACTCTCGACCTGCCTATCAAGACATGCGGGCATGAAACACAGTGTTCCCAGGCAAAAGGGACGTCAGTAAAAATAATATACCGCGTATGTAAGGGATGAAAATCAGTACATAATAGACATGAGAGAAACATGGAGTAACAGACTCGACATATACGTCTGCATAGCTCTGTGAATCATTCATTTTTATAATGTCATGCATATGCGTATAAATGTCATATCATGCATAGGTATATGCATTCATAACATCATCAAGCCTATGAGGGCATCTCATCATATCATCTCGGCCACTTAGGGCAAAATCATCAACGTATACTAGTTGATCGGGTGGTGGTGCGTATATAACGCAGTAACCTTTTCTCATATCCCATATACATATAATATACATATATACACGTAAATAACGCCATGTGGTCATGTGTCAATGTAAATGAATGCAATGCATGAGAAGTACATCAATAAAATCTTTCGGAGTGTCATAAGACCAATATCATAAAATTAATTAACGTATTTATTGAGACCCATGAATAGATGATGGAATAATAAGACATATGGGAATTCAAGAACATAGGTACCTCTAATACTTAAATGAATAGAATCATTTATGAAAGTGGTGCATTTGCTCCTTTCATTTGTGTCGTATGGATCATGCCAAAAAGAAAGAAGGGATAGCCCTAACATACCTGGATCGATTCTTTTGACAATCCATTTAACACACGTCAATTACCACAACACGTAATGGCAAGATCAGAATAGGGAAAAATTCATATGAGATTCTTGAAAAAAATTGCACCTTACTCCCATAAAATTGCAAGATTTCACGTTGCTTTGAATTGTTGAAGATCCTATCTTTCATAAGACTTACGTTTGAGACAAATGTTTGTAACATACAAACATTCACGTTTTTGAATGCACATAGAAATGGATTTGTGACTTTATTAAATTAGATAAATCTTCTAAGGCCTTTTACTAAAGAACGTTACCATTTTCATATACTTTGTGAATTTAGAGCTTTTTATGGCTTAGCCAAGAACTTCTTTAGAAGTGACACCTAGCAAGGTTATCTAAGAGTCACTTAAAGACTCTTATGTTGCTGCCACGTTTAGGGAGGATATCCTTATCTAATAATTAACCATTAATCCTCTTACTTAATTATTAATCTTCCACTAAAATCAATAATTATTCAATTATCCACATAATTAGGAATTATCTCTAACTACTTAAAATACTGCCCACTTTTAGTATCCTTTGTACACCTTACTATCATGGTCATGTGGTACCTTGTATGGCACTAGTCCATAAATACCGGGTATTTTAGCTCGGGCCGTATTTTATCCGAACCTGACAAACTTCGATGAATTTTATTTTCTTCAATTTACTTACCCTCTCACCTTCACGAATTTACTCATCACTTTTTTGAAATAGCATAATACTTATAATCCTAAAATAATCTCATTCCCGAACTTACGTCGATTAACTTACGACGAAACTTTAACGTACGAAAATATGGGGTGTAAAAAAAATAAGATTTCTAAAATATTAAAATGAGAACCAAATTAAGTATTTATTGTTGGCTTGCCTGACAGTGGTGTCCGGCGCCATCATGATCTTTAATAGATTTTGGGTCGTGACACCATGTTGAGATTGATATGGTGTTTGTATGTAAGAATCAGGTCTTGTAGAGAAATCCAGATGTTGGAATTTTGTTCTAAGGCTTGTGGGCTAGGGTGGCAGGAAGGATATTCAGTCTGGCTTGAGCTAATGTGCTCATATGGGTTGTGGTGGAACGGGTAGGTTCACGAGGTGTTAAACAGTGCTTTCGTGCAACTTTGGAACGGTTCTTGGCACGTTCAAAGACGAACGTATGTTTAAGTGAGGGAGAATGTAACGACCTGATTGGTCATTTTGAGCTCTACCGCGTCGTTCGGCAGTTTGAGTCCTTGAGTAGCTTAGCTTAATGTATTATCACTTGTACGTGCAGTCAGATCTGAATTTCAGGAAATTCGGAGTTGATATGGAAGGAACATTCTCAATTCGAAAGATTTAAGTTGAAAGAGTTGACCAAAGTTTTACTTTTGAGTAAACGACTTCGAAATCGGGATTTGAAGGTTCCAATAGGTTTGTATGATGATTTTGGGCTTAGGCATATGTTCGGGTTGAGTATCGGATGGTCTGGAAGAGTTTTAGTGCTTATTGTGGAAAGTTCACATTTTGAAGGTTTTATAATTTTTTAAGTTTGATTTGAAGTGAACTTTGGAGTTATTGATGTCCGTTTTGGATTATGAACATGGGAATATATTCGTATTGTGATTTGTGACTTGTACGTAAAATTTGGCGTTGTTCTGGAAAGTCTAAGTGGAAATCGGACGCTTTCAGCGAAGCATGAGAGTTTGAAAATTAAGAGAGTTTAAGCAAATGAGTTTGATCTTTAATTATTGGTTTTGATGTTGTAATTCATGTTCTGATCCTTTGAACAAGTTTACCTAGGGTATATAAACTTGTTAGAATGATTGGACGGGGTTCCTCAGACCTGAGGTGAGTTTTGGGACGGTTTCAAACCATTTTAGGTCCTTTGAACTACTGATATATGATGTCAGGGGTGTGAACCGCGATCGCGGAGGTATGGGCGGCGTTCGCGAAGAGCAAAGTGCATTTCTTGCCTTGTGAATCGCGATCACGTAAGGTAGAGTCGCGATCGCGAAGAAGCAATTTCTGTTGTTAGTGGTCTGATTTCGTGAGCTTATATCTTGCAATTTATAAGGAATTTGGAGATAATCAAAAAATGAAAATTGTTTCCCTTTAAATCTAATTTTCAGAAATCAAACCGTTTTTCATTTAGAATTTTGTACAAAAAGTTATGGCCATACCGATGGGTGTTTGTGAAGAATAAAACGCAATTTGTACATAACAATCGGGGGATTTTGGCCGCAATCGCGATGAAGGAAATGGTGATGGAACTTTTGTTAACCGCAATCGCATGGATAATAACCACGATTGCGAAGAAGGAGGCCTGACATGTGTATTAAACATATAATTCTGGATTTTGAGGTCATTTCTTCACTTTTAAGTTCTTGGAGTAGGGGCGATATGGGGTGATACTTGAAGATCATTTTTACTATAAATTGTAAGGTAAGTTATCCCTGCTTGTTTCGGGTTAAATACATGGGTTATATATGGATTTTAACATGGAATTTGATAGAAATTGTGGAGTTTTTAGAAGAAAGCCTAGAAATTGTATTTTTAGATTTTGACCACGAAATTGGATATGAAATTGGGAATAAATTATATATTTGAATTTGTTACGTATTGGCTAATGATTATCTTCAAAAAAATCCGGAAACCGTGCACGTGGCCCGGGAGTTGACTTTTCGAGCAGAGTTGGAAATTGTTATCAATTGTTAAGTTATGAGTATTGGAGTATATTTTCATTGGTTGGCACGTTGTTTGTCTTTTTTCGGATCTATGGGCATCGATTTGAGGTGTTAGCAAGGCGTTGGAGCCGGTTATTAGATTTTAGAGTGAGGTCAGTCTCCTGTCTATCTTTGTTTTGGCGGGGGGGGGGGGGGGGGGGGG
>ML294719.1:0-19013 GCA_005239495.1 Nicotiana undulata | reverse complement strand
GTGGTGGTGTGTGTTTGTTTTTTTTTGTGGGTGGGTGGGTTGGTTTGTTTCTTTTTTGTTGGGGGGGGGGGGGGGGGGGGGGGGATGAGGATTACCCCATAGGTGATATATTTGTTATGTGCTACTTGTTGTGGGGGCTACGTACACACGAGGTAATGAGAATTCGTACGTAGCTTAAATCATGCTTATGTACGGGTAGACTTAGGATTATATCATGTGATATTTGTATTACCTGAACTCAACTTGTTAGTTTAAGGCAAAATACATCGCCAACCCCTTAAAGTTGTCCACCCTTTTCACTTAAACACTCAATCTTAAGTCTGTTCCATTTGAACACTTTAATCAAGATTTTACTGTGTCATTTAGACACAAAATTCGTAGGTTTCAAAATACAAATGGTGCGTGTAATTCACATACCAAAGTGACGAATGAAACGAGGACATGTGGATTTTACTTTAAAAAATTATTGTATGCGGAAAAAATCGGAAGACCGATTTTATGTCTACTATGGCATTTCATGGATAATCCGCAGAAGACTCGTAGTATAGCTCGAGGCCCAACCTTGGGGCAAGGCAAATCAGTGACTGTCGGGAACGAGCAGCACATGGATACAGTTGACCAGGTCGGCAAAAATAAGTACAAGTCTGTACCGTGACATTTGTTGATACCCAATTTTTCCTCAAATTATTTTCCAAACTTGTATATATGCTTTCAAAATCACTCTTACCAATAATGAGTATTTTTCTTAATTTTTACATATTTTTATCTGAATTATTTCCATATTTATTCAGTATTTCGTATTTAAATAATTCATAAATCATGCTCTAAATAAATCCCAAAATATTCCCCAGTTTAATATGTCGTTTATAATTACTTTTTACTTATTAAAATCTAATTATTTCCTAAATTGACCAATTGAGTACTATTTAATTGCAATTACAATTGTTTTGCAGTTATAACCTAATTAGTCATTTTATACCCTTAAAATCAGAATTTACGTCCTTCATATTTTTAATCTTGTCTAATTACTGTAATTATACTTATTTTTAACTTAATTTTATTTTATACAATTATTGGCTATTTTAATTAATTAACTATCCTATTAAATCGGGTATTTCACAACTAGCCTCTTCCTATTTTAATTTTAGCCACATTTGGCTGACTCAATTACCCAACCCCCTGACCCAATTGAGACCAGCCCAAACCCTCCTCTTAACTGGCCCAAACCCCAAATCCATCTGGACCGTTGAATCAAATAAGATCAACGGTCCAGATCATTAATTTCCTTAATTAACTCCCCACTACCCCACCCCACCCCCCCGTTTCATTTCATTTTCCTTCGCGACTGTTCTTCTCCCTTCTCTCTATCTCTCTCAGTGCTCTCTAGAAGATTCCCCTCCGATGAGGGTCTGTTCCCCTCTCCGGCCGGTTCTCTCACCGACATCCATTGTTCCTCACCACCTCGTGGTCACCTATTCACCTCGCACTCGCTCAGTAACAACTGGGTTCTTCAAAAACAAGCCTGGAGCAGTCCGCTTGCCTCCGTTGAGCCTCTTTCCATTTTCCGGCCAAGCCTCGGCCATCTGAGTAAGCTTTCATACTTTCCGGCCTCATCTACGCTGTCTCTGAGGATTTGCCTTCTTTTACGGGTTTTCACGAAACCCTAACCATCTGATTTTTGACCTTCTCTTTAACGTCTGCTTATCTTCTTACATTAGTGTGATATTTTACGGTTTTCCTCCGAAAAACTATTCTTTTTAGTGATTTTAACATTTTGGGTTCTCGAACCCGTCTTCAAAAGTATTTCTTTTCAATTTTTAATTATCTGTGCCATGTTTAAGTGATTGTTTTGTAGTTTATTGTTGTTCGCACTGCTATTGTTGAAACCCTAACGCCCTAGGTCATTTTGTTATGTGCGCTTGTTTGTTCTTGTTCGACTCATTGCTATAATCTCTGTTTCCCTCGCTGTTCTATGAACACCTCTCATATCAGTCAACACTATTGTTTAATTACTTATTGATTCGACCATTTGTCTCACTGATTGTTTTACTTGCGGATGTTATACTGATTTTCGTAATATTTTCCTTAAGTAACACAATTGCGCACTTTTATTTTACGATGCTGTACCAATTTTGAATTCCTTTTATATCCTGGGATATTTTCCTTAAATACACAATTGTATAATTTCCTTTTTGTAATACTGCACTTATTTTTTGAATCCTTTTCCTATTTATGTGATGCTTTATCTGTTTCCTCCGGATTCCCTGTGATTTTCAGTCTTCTTAATTGATTGCTAAGCTGATTACCCTATTCTTAGTCCTTAATGTGATATTCCTACAGCATGCCTTACTTAATTCACTATGTATCTAGCTCTATTTGTGCACTACATGACTTCCTTGTTCTATTTTTGGGAGAATCAGTCCTGTTGGACTGATTCCTTGCCTTATTTATCTTGACAGTACCATTTGAATTAGAATCCCTTGACTAAAGGAGTCCTTTTATCTTTAATTGATATTGATTGATTGCTACTACCATAATTTTATATGTACTATTCGATTTTTAAAACTATATAAAGAATTGTCTTCTCTCTTTGCAAAGACACGAAATTCAGACTAAGTTTCACATACTGGAATTCACACACAATACACTGAAATTCTCACACTAAACACTGAGCAACACTGCTCTAAACTCTTATGTGCTTTCATCTCTACTTGTTCTTTGCATCTATTACTGACTACTCAGTCAGCTTAAAGCTAAGGCTGAGTAGTCCGTTATTGCTCTGGTGCCCTATTGTTGCTCTCTCTCTGTCTCTCTCTTATTCTGCACATTGCTGTTGTTGCTCTCTCATTCTGCTACTATTATCTTTGTTGCTCTTTGTCCTGATACTGCTCTGCTATTTCTTGCATTTGCTATATCTGCCACTCAACTGGTATGTTTCCGATTTAAGCATTTTAGTACTCTATACAATGTTTCATTTCTTGCTTATCTACTTAGTGTTTCTTTTGTGCTTCTATTTGTTGTTCTATTGCTTACCCTTTCACTAGCATATCTAATTCCTTATATGATCTCTCTTCTTCTTCTAGAGTAACTTAATCCTGCATTATTTTTTGTGGTTTACTATGGTCTATGTTGCAGTGGTTTCTTATTCCTCCTGTCTGTTTATTACCTCCTGTATGTTGGCTTAGTAGCTGTGAATTATTTGGTATCTCTAATGTGTTGAATCTGTACCTAAACTGATTGACACCACCCTTATTTGTCCCCTGAACCCCTTTCCCTGTTTGTGATTGTTCCTTGGTATCCTACTGAGTTAGAACTCTCTTCTATTTTAACATTAGTCCTTATGTGTTTCCCTTAGTGTGTGCATCGCTTAGGGACCATGATTTCCCTCTGAACCTTGAGACACTGAGGTAATGGTACTCTACACTACACCAATCTCAACTTTGATAAACCGCTGGGTGCTGGTATTGGCCAGGGCCCTTACAAGGACCTTTGGGAGCTTTGGCGCACCCAGGCCATGTAAGTCTATGAGGCCTAACATGGGTGATGCTGGAAGGTTAGGCATGATTGAAGGCTCTATATAGATTAACTTCTTATTTTCCTTTTTCGTTATTGTAATCCATTCATTATGGTCTCTAATAATTTGTAAACGAATCCTTGGGGCTGGATAGTGAATATGGGAGGGGACTATGCATGCTTAGTCTAGTGATGTGTAGAAAGCATGCTTATAGGGTTTTATTTACCTACATGTGCAATAATAACATGTTTAAGACATGCACCTCATGCATTAGAAATCCTGCTTTAGGTTCTTTACTTTCAACATTTTCTATTATACTCATCTCGCAAACCATGATCATAATTCACACCTATAACAAGTAATAAGACTGTTAAAAGGCTATTACTGCATTCTCATAATCATTAGCATTTAGAAACAATGTTTTGGGTATTCCTATGTGCATTAGATATCCTGTTATTTAGGGCTTCATACTTGTTCAAGTTGCACTCGTTGAAACACCTAATCATCATGTTCATTTGATCTCGCTAAAATCTGGTTAACTGTTTGAAACATTTCTGTAAATGTATCCCTCTTAAAATTAGAATCAAAGTAAGCATGTTCACCTTTAGGAAAATATACGATGCCTAGGCAAACTTTAGGCCTAAATGCATAATTAAAATCAGATCAACTATGTTGGTTTAATCTGCCTCTTTTGGAATTTCCCAAATTTTGATTCTGCTTTCTTGGAATCCACTCTATTTTTACTAAACTCCTATGCTTTTCTTAAAAAACAAATTTTGAAATTGTGCGCTTCCTTACTTCTCATTACTGGCTTCAGGATTTCTGATTCATATCCTATCTTCAAATTGTTAAGTTTTTCAGAGTTACTTCATTATATAAAATCGTTCTATTTCTGAATACTTGCCAAACCATTTTCTAAAACAATGTGATAAAGTCCTATGAACTACTGGATTTTTGTACTAACTTTTAGGTTATTGAATTTCAAATAAACGCACTCCTGTTCAAATGACTGATTTCTCTAAAAGTTATTCTTCTCTTTCATTGAAAGCTTTAAACTGCTACGCACTCTTAATTCTTACTGCTATTGCATTTCTGAAAATCAATCATCCTTTTGAATTGCTCAGTCTTAACTGAACCCTTTGCTTTCACTACTGAATTTTAGAACATATCCTTTTACTAAACTATTGAAACCTACTGATTTTCCAACTCAATAACTCTTATTTTCAAACATCCTTTTGAGACTTTAATTGTGTTTGAGACGTGCCACTTACATGCTTAATTGCGGAGGGACCTGTGAGCCTATTATTTGCCCTATATGATCCAATACATGTTATCCTAATTTTTTTGCATTGTCGCCTAGGGTTTTATCCTTTACACCTAAGTCAACCAAGTCCCCACCTTTGGTAGGGTTAGTGGTCCGAATCACCCTCCAGAACTTATAGGATGGGACGGGTAATGGTAAGCATCCGTGACCAACACGCGCTTCAAATAACCTTACGGGTGGGAAGCGTAGAATACGGATATGATGACCGGTGCGCTAATACCACATGTAGCCGCCTCCTCGAGGTGTGACATACCGGGTATTGCATTGAAGTGATCCATATTATTTTAAACCTAGGACGCTTCTTTTCAAAATGTTTACGTTATTCGAAAACCTTTAAATATTTTCATACTTTCTTTAAATCCCCTCATATGTGAACCTTATTTTCTACTTGCTTACCGTCCAAATTCACAGAACTTATTGGCTGGGACCCACAGTTGTGGATCCTGAGGGGTGCCTAACATCTTCCCCTTGGGATAATATCAAGCCCTTACCCGTTCTCTGGTAATGCAAACTAGTCTACAAGTTATCAACTCTAGGTGCCCTAACGCACCGCTAAAATCGTTAGGTGGCGACTCTTCCTTTTCCTTTAAAGGAGTTGTCCGTAATGTCTTAACCCGATCTCTCCGTACCTAACCCATGCGATAGAAAAAAGGGGCGCGACAACATTAAATAGTTGTACCAGCTGTATATCTTTGTAATAAATGTTTATGTACCATGTTGGGATTTCTCCCTCTTATATCAAGGGGACCCTTGTCATTTTTTGCACACATGATATTGAATACAAGAACATTCTCTGCTCTCTAGCTCAAACATCCTCTATTGCCTCTTTACTGATTTATTACTTACATTTATTTCATTTCATTGATTATTCTTCATTTATTGCTTATCATTGATCATAAATAGCTGCCTTCGAGGCCCTTAGAACTGTTATAGCTTCGTCGATCCTTCACTATTAAGCATCGAGCCTCTATCTCGAGGACCAATCTCGGCCAACTCGAACCCCCCGATTCTGGGCAGTCTAGTTTGCCCATCTTAATCCTCTATCTTTTTTGCCATGTTTCTTTAACTCACACTTTGAATCTATTGCCTAACAACTAGTATTAGAATAAATTACATATTTTTAGAACCACAAATCAAATTTAATTGTAATTACCATTTTCAAGGTAAATAGTTTGACGCCCACCGTGGGGCTAAAAATAATAGTGGTTGTTTTAGTGATGGTTTACTAAAATTCACAAGTTAGTCTTCACACTTTTTCTTGTCCAAGAATCTTTGATTTCAGATCAAAATGTCTAACTCGGTGAATGCACACGAAAACAACGGCCCTGAGGATCACAAAGAGAATTGTGTAGCTGTTTCAGGCACTGGTGTACCACCGCAAAACCCTGAGGACGCACCAAACCCGATCCCAGTGAATGTGGGCTCACGCGACGCCGAGAAAACGAACACGAGGTTCAGAATACTCCATCTCGGGAAGAAAGAGAGGTTAGCCTTCACATAATTTTTGAAATGTTGCAGGCACAACAATTGGTGATTTATCAGCTGCAAAGCCATCAAAACATTCCAAGTACAGCAGCACCGGGAATGACTCCTCGAGTCGAACCGGCACCGGAGAGGTCGAGCGATAATGGATCAGCAGCCGACCCCGCCATCATAAAGATGCTCGAGGACCTCACGAAGAGGATCGAATCGGGCGAAAAGATAGAAGCTAATGACAAATAGGTGGAGACATACATTTCAAGGGTCGACCAGATCCCAAGCGCACCCCAATTCTGAAGGGTGTAGACTCAAAGAAATTTGTGCAAAGGCCGTACCCACCAAGCGCGGATCCGAAGCCCATCCCAAAGAAATTCAAAATGCCCGACCACCCGAAGTAGAACGGGACCTCGGACCCCAACGAGCACATCACTGCCTACACCTGTGCCGTAAAGGGAAATGACTTGAAGGAGGACGAGATTGAGTCCGTCCTATTGAAAAAGTTCGGAGAAACATTATCAAAGGGGGCTATGATGTGGTATCACAACCTAACCCCGAATTCAATAGACTCGTTTTCCATGCTGGTAGATTCTTTTATCAAAGCACATGCCGGAGCCATCAAGGTTGCTACAATGAAATCCGATGTCTTTAAAATCAAACAGAGGGAAAACGAGATGCTATGGGATACGTAACTCGCTTTCAGATGGAGCGAATGGAATTACCACTAGTCTCCGATGATTGGGCATTGCAGGCCTTCACTCAATGTTTGAATGAACGAAGATCAATAGCTCCGAAACAATTAAAGTAGAATTTGGTCGAATTCCCCGCCGTCACTTGGGCGGATGTCCACATTCGGAACCAATCCAAGATCAGGGTCGAGGACGACCAGCTGGGAGCCCCCTCAGACTCAGTATACCCTAGAAGGCTCCTGGCAAAGTAACCAAGGCCAAACAAGGAAAGGTATCAACCATACACTGAGGATCGAAGAAACGCCCTGAGGCGCAACATACCTCGGAATGACCGACGGACAAATCAAGAGCAGAATCCTCAGGGACTCGTAAGACGAGCCGGTTTCCACATAAATACAGGACCGGTGGAGGCACCCCGGCTATCAGAGTACAACTTCAATATTGATGCTTCAGACATCGTGTCGGCCATGAGTAAAATCAAAGACACTAGATGGCCGAAACCCATACTATCAGATCCATCACAAGGAAATCATAACATGTTGTGTGAATTTCATGGCACGCACGGTCATAGGACCGAAGATTGCAGACAACTCTGAGAGGAAGTAGCCCAACTACTCAACAAAGGGCACCTTCGAGAATTCCTCTGCGACCGAGCTAAAAATCAATTTCGGGAAAGAGAGACGAGTAGAAAAAATGAAACAGGAGAGCCATAACATGTCATCCACATGATCATGGGAGGAATCGACACCCCGTAGGAACCTGTCGTAAGATGAACAAAACTATCCACCACCAGGGAAAAACGAACGCGAGGTTACGTATCTGTGGACGCCCTCAAGTTCAACGACGAGGACATCGAGACCTTGTCTCAACCTCACAACGACGCACTGGAAATTTTTTTCCTTGTGAATATGTTTCAAATTAAATGTGTGCTTGTGGATCCATGTAGCTCGGCCAATATAATTAGGTCTAGAGTGGTGGAGCAGCTCGGGCTGCTCGACTAGGGCGTACCCGCCTCTCGAGTCCTTAATGGATTCAACATGGCGAGCGAGATAACGAAATGGGTGATCACCCTCCCGGTCAACGTGGCTGATGCAACCAAAAATACCAAGTTTCATGTCATCGAAGGAGACATGAGGTATAATGCATTGCTCGGAAGGTCATGGATACACTGCATGAGAGTAGTCCCTTCAACCCTTCATCTAATTATGAAGTTTCCAACAAAGGACAGAATAAAAATGGTATACGGGGAGCAGCATGCAGCAAGGAAGATGTTCGAGGTGCACGATGTGGAACCGGCATCGATGCATTTTACATCGAAGGAGCCAAAGGATAAGCAGACAACCATGTAGCGGTCTCAAGCTACATCCTCAGCTGCATCCGAATTAATGAATAAAGGACCGTACCATGTCCTTGGAACAAACAATAGAAGCATATCGAGGCTCGAACGCTATCACAGCTAAGGTATGGCCGCCTCCCTTTTTGTTTACATTTTACACTGACCTATGTGTAGGTGTCCAATCAGAAAATATCAAGACACCTTCCAGCTCTAAAGCCTTAGGTTTTAAAGCATGCGTTGCACTCTTTTTTTAGATCGGATTTTATCCCGAAAGGGTTTTACCGGCAAGGCTTTTAACGAGGCAACATCTATATGCTACCTAAGGATAACTCAAACAAGTATTAAAGGCTTTTTTTCAATCAACCTCGAATACTGGGGGGCATCCCCCCGGAGAAATTGAAGCAAGCCAAAGAGGGTCTCGACAGGAAAATGATGTATGGCCAAATGGTCAAACGAACCGTGTCTGCATAGAATAATAGAACCCTCCATGGTGAAAATATGCATGCTTATACCAAGTAATCAAAGGAGTATATTTTATCATCAAAACACTCTGTGACCTAAATAAGTTACTATTATCACAGGTATCTTCGATGTCTCGGGGATTGTCGTCGACTATCACCCTATCAAGCTATTAAATCTCGATGCCATAAGACCCCAAGTGGGTAGCCTCGAGCCCGAAAGCCCTCTAAGTGGCGACACCAAATCTGTAAGTCCTACGGGCATGATCAAGTCTGTAAGTCCTATGAGCATGACAAAATGTAACGACCCGGTCGGTCGTTCCGTCGAATTAGCTTCGTTATTCCAGTTTCTAACTTGTGATGCATTATTTAGTCTATTTATGATGTTTTGGGGTCGGTTAGTTCGGGTTCGGAGTGGTCGTGATGAGAATTGAGACACTTCGTCTCTTAAATGGGACTAATAGTTAAACGACCTCGGAATGTAGATTTTATGGCTCAGATAGCTCTGTTAGGTGATTTGGGACTTAGGAGTGTGTTCGTATTGTGGTTTTGATGTCCGGAGTAGAATTAGGCTTGAATTGGCGAAAATGAGTTTTTGGCAATTTCCGGTTGGCAGTGAAAATAGGCTAGCGGTGTCGGAATGAAATTACGGATATTGGAGCACGTTCGTAGTGTCATTTTGGATGAGTGTGCAAATATTCAGGACATTCAGATGTTCTTTGATTGGTTTCGGCATCGTTGGTGCTTTTCAGAAGTTTTAGGAATCTTAGGCTTGAATCATAGATTGAATTGGAGTTTCGATGTTGTTTTGGGTGTTCCGAGGGTTCGACATAGTTAGGGTAATCATTTATGACCTGTTTGTATTTTTGGTTGGGGTCCCGAGGGGCTCGGGTTAATATCGAATAGCCCTCGGGGACTTAGAAGTTTGAAAAATGCAGCTGAAGTGTTGCTGGTGCTGCGCATCTGGTGTGGCCGCACCTACGGATGGATGAGCACAGGAGCGATCTCCGCAAGTGCGGAATTTGGTAGGCTGGAGGAGTTCCACAGGTGTGAGGGTTTTACCGCACCCGCGAAGCCGCAGGTGCGGAACTTTGAGCGCAGGTGCGGAGGCTTGGCCTTTGTGTGGAGTCCGCAGGTGCTCACCTGGGACCGCAGGTGCGCGTCTGCAGGTGCGCGTAAGTGAACGCATATGCGGGACCACTAGACATGAGAGTATAAATTTTGGCCTACGCGATTTTTAGCCATTTCTTCAATATTTTCATCCGGGATTAAGCTTTGGGAGAGGGTTTTGAAGGTGGAAATCAAGAGGACTTCGTTGAGGTAAGATATTTGAACCTAAAACTCGTTTCTATGTGATTTTTTGGATTGAAATAGGGTGAAATTAAGGGAAAAATCAGTATGTAAATTAGGGGTTAGGGCTTAGAAAAATTGGAGACTTTGATTGAGGAATTGAAGGGGCAATTGTGGTCTGATTTTGATGTTCTTGGTATGTATAGAATCGTGGGAGAATGAGAATTCTGGTTTTGTGATTTGTATTGAATTCCGAGACGTGGGCCTGGGGGGTCGGACTTGGCCAATTTCGGTATTTGTGCCTAATTTTGAGAATTTTCGAATGGGTTTAGTCTCCCTAGCATATTTTGATTTTATTAATCTTATTTTGATAGACTCGGGTAATTTGGGAGCCAATTCGAGGGGCAAGAGCATCGCGGAGTAGTTTGAGGTAAGTAACGATTGTAACTCTAGACCTGAGGGTATGAAACCCCGATATTTCGTATTGTTTTGATAAATGAGGTGACGCACATGCTAGGTGACGAGCGTGTGGGCGTGCACCAATAGGGATTGTGACTTGGTCCGTCCCGTAGCGATTATTAAGCCGCGTGTTTGATTTGAAACCATATGATATCCTGTATTTTAGAGATTTTACTATATTATGGGCTGTATGCCAGGTTTGGGGCCTTGTGCCGACCTCTTTAGACCCTTAGGGGTAAATTTCCACTATCCTCACACTATTTTTGGTAGAAAACTTATGAACTCAGTCATGCTTTATATCTGTTGTTGTTATCACTGTTATCACACTGTTTTAAAATACTAAGAGGTATTTTGGGCTGAGTCCCTTCAGTTGAGATGAGTTGCCTGAGTGGCTTGAGAGGATGACTGAGTGAGGCCGAGAGCAGAGTATGTGAGGATAGTATATGGATCGAGCTACACGCCGCAACATATATATATATATATATATATATATATATATATTAGATCGGGCTGCACGCCGCAACAATATAGCGCTTGGGCTGTAGAAGCCCCTCCGAAGTCTGTACACCGCTAGTAGGCGCAGTCGACTATTACTTAGATCGGGCTGCACGCCGCAGCAGATATTATATGGATCAGGCTGCACGCCACAGCGGTTATGTGCATTCATGGTACTTGTTGAGTGAGAGTGCTGAGTGTGAGCATTGACTGGTGCTAGTGGAGTCACGAGTGACTGAGAGACCCTATTTATGAGTGATATTGTGCCCGAGAGGCTATAAATTATGAGATCATTGTTTTTCACTCATTTTTCACAAAGTCTCTTTAATAAACGCTGAGTTAATGTTTTATGCAAGTTTAAATGGGAAACTTGAGTTTGCAAAGTACTTGGAAAATGTAGACTTTTGATTTACTCTATTTGTTTTCACTGGCACATGTTTTTATGAAATTATCACTTTTAAATGCTCGTCACTACACTCAAGTCCTTAGTTACTTTGGTTACTTACTGAGTTAGCGTACTCACGTTACTCCCTGCACCTTTGTGTGCAGATACAAGTACCAGATTTGAGCGTTAGCTGATTTCTCCTTTGCTCAGAGTTTGATCGAGGATAGAGGTAGTTGTTCGGCGTCCCCAGCTGGCCTTCTTTCCTTTCTTAGTTCGTAGATTTCTAGTATTCCCTGGATTGTACTAGTAGAAGCTTGTTATCAGATATTGTATTTACCTCTTTCGATGCTCATGATAGTTGATTTCGGGTGTTGGGATCGTGGTTAGACTTGATTTTGTGGCATTATTGTTGTTCATTATGTTTTAAAATAGGAACCTTAAATGAATTACTTTGACTTATGACATTAAACGGACGATTTTTATGTGTTACTCTTAGTAGTTGGCTAGCCTAGTTTCACGATAGACGCCATCGCGACCTATATTGATTTTGGGTCGTGACAAGTTGGTATCAAAGCACTAGGTTACCTGGGACTCAACGACCATGAGCAGATTTAGTAGAGTCTTGCGGATCGGTACAGAGAGGTCTGTACTTATCTTCGAGAGGCTACAGAACCATTAGGAAAAATCTCATCTTCTTGAATTATGTCGTGCCATTTTGTTGATTCTAGAAATCTAAACTTCTATGGTTTCATTCTCTCACAGATGGTGAGGACACGTACTACCGATCAGGGTGACCAGACACCAGCTAGACCAGCGAGAGGTCGAGCCCGCGATCAAGGTCGTGGTAGAGGTAGGGGACCAGCCCATGCAGCAGCCGGAGCAGTCCCAGTGGATCCACTTACTATTTAGGATCAGGTTCCCGCCACTGATATTCCAGCGGGATAGAGTCAGGAACCGGCAGTGCCTATTGTTATTCCGGGTCTTCATGAAACTCTGGCTCAGATCTTGACCGTATGTACCAGCCTTGCTTAGGAGGTTGTTGTATCTACTATTGCTGCTACATCTCAGGTCGGGGGAGGCACTCAGACTCCAGCTGCCCGGACACCTGAGCAGGTTACTCAGGGCCTTCAGACACCAGGGGAGTTCCAGCCCAGCCGGTTGCTCCAGTTCAGGATTTTGTGGTTCTAGCTATGCTAGATGATGAGCAACGTAGGCTGGAGAGGTTTAGTAGACTTCAGCCTCTGACATTCAGTGGCGCTGAGGGCGAGGCTGCCTAGGGTTTTCTGATAAGTGTCAGATGATGCTTCGTACTACTGGGATTTTGGAGACCAGTGGGGTCTCGTTTTCTACTTTTCAGTTTTCTGGGGCTACTTTTACTTGGTGGGAGTCTTATGAGAGGCGTATGCCTGTTGGTGAAACACCCCTCACTTGGCAGCAGTTCTCCACTATCTTCTTAGAGAAGTATGTTCCCCAGTCTCACAGAGAGGAGCAGCGCAGGAAGGTTGAGTAGCTGCGTCAGGGAGAGTTGTTAGTGACTCAGTATTAGATGTGGTTTTCAGAGTTAGCATTTGATGCTATCGAGTTGGTCCCTAATGATAGGGAGAGGATCAGGAGGTTTATGGATGGCCTCACTTATCGTCTTCATATTTTGATGACTAGGGAGAGGGTATCAGGTGCTACCTTCGAGCAGGTTGTTGATATTGCTCGAGATATTGAGTCAGTTCACCGCCAGGAGCGAGAGGAGAGGGAGGACAAGAGGCCTCGTGGATATAGAAGTTTCAGTAGTGCTCCATCCAGAGGGCAGTTTAAGCATAGTAGAGGCCACCATTTAGGCCTCCTCATCCAGTTCGCCCAGCTTTTAGCGGTGCATCCTCGGGGCAGGATCCCCAAAGTTCTCACCCAGGCCGTTAATCATTTAGTGCTCTCCCAGTTTAGAGCTCCTCTCGAGTACCATCTATTCAGGGTTCCTCCGTGCATGGTTCTTCTGGTGGTTATTCTAGTTCCAGGGGTTCCCTTCAGTCCCCATCTCCTGCATCAGGGAGTTGTTATGAGTGCGGGGAGTTCGGGAACATGAGGAGGCAATGTCCTCATCTTCTTGGAGTCCCTTCTCAGTCTAGGAGCCATCCTTCGACTTCAGCTCTGGTTACTTCACCACCTACCCAGGCAGCTAGGGGTGGGAGTTAGTCAGCTAGGGGACGGCCAAGACGGGGAGGTCGAGCAGGTGGAGGTCAGGCTCGTATCTATGCACTTCCAGCCAAGCCGTATGTTGCCTCCGATGCAGTGATCACATGTATTATCTCATTCTATCACCGAGATGCTTTGGCCTTATTTGACCCTAGTTCCACATATTCTTATGTTTCGTCATATTTCGCCCATTTTCTAGATATGCCCCGTGAGTATTTAGTTACATCTATTCATGTGTTAACTCCGGTGGGCGATACTATTGTTGTGGACCGTGTGTATCGGTCGTGTGTGGTATCTATTTGGGGTCTGGAGACCCGAATAGACCTATTGTTACTTAGCATGGTTGATTTTGATGTGATATTGGGCGTGGATTGGCTATCTCTGTGTCATGATGTTCTTGATTGTCATGCTAAGACCGTGACCTTGGCTATGCCATAAGTTCCGAGGGTTGAGTGGAGAGGTTCTACTGAGTATGTGCCTAGCAGGGTGATTTTTTACCTGAAGGCTCAGCGTATGGTTGAAAAGAGATGTTTATCGTATTTAGCTTTTGTGAGGGATGTCAATGGTGAGACTCCCGCTATTGATTTTGTTGCTGTGGTTCGTGATTTTCCGGACGTGTTTCCTGCAGACCTGCCAGACATGCCACCTGACAAGGATATTGATTTTAGTATTGATCTGGTGCCAGGCACTCAGCCTATTTCTACTCCACCTTATCGTATGGCACCAGTGGAGTTGAAAGAATTGAAAGAACAGCTTCAGGAACTCCTAGATAAGGGGTTCATTTGGCCTAGTGTGTAACCTTGGGGTGCACCCGTGTTATTTGTAAAGAAGAAGGATGGTTCCATGAGAATGTGTATTGATTACAAGCAGTTGAACAAGGTTACAGTCAAGAATAAGTATCATTTTCCTCGTATTGATGATTTGTTTGACCAACTTCAGGGAGCAAGAGTGTTCTCTAAGATTGACTTGAGATCCAGGTATCATACGTCGAAGACTACCTTCAAGACTAGATATGGTCATTATGAGTTTCTTATCATGTCATTTGGGCTGACCAATGCCCCAGCAGCCTTTATGTACTTTATGCACAGTGTGTTCTGGCCTTATCTTGATTCCTTCGTTATCATGTTTATTGTTGACATCTTGGTATATTCCCAATCTCGAGAGGATCATGAGCAGCATTTGAGGACTGTGCTTCAGACTCTGAGGGAGAAAAGGTTATATGCAAAGTTTTCGATGTGTGCATTTTGTCTTGATTCAGTGGCATTTTTGGGCCATTTGGTGTCTTGCGATGGGATCAAAGTAGATTCGAAGAAGGTGGAGGCGGTGCAGAGTTGGCCTAGACCGTCATCAGCTACTGAGATCTGTCGTTTCCTTGGTTTGGAAGAGTACTATCGCCGTTTTGTAGAGGGAGTTTCATCTATTGAAGCACCTATGACCAGGCTGACCTAGAAGGGTGCTCCATTCAGGTGGACTGAGGAGTGTGAGGAGAGCTTTCAGAAGCTCAAGTCAGCTTTGACTACAACTCCAGTGTTGATTTTGCCTACGGGTTCAGGTTCTTATACAATCTATTGTGATGCCTCGAGAGTTGTCCTTGGGGCGATATTTATGCAGGACGGTAGGGTGATTGCGTACGAATCCTGACAGTTGAAAGTGCACGAGAAGAATTATCCAGTGCATGATCTTGAGCTAGCAGCCATTGTCCACGCCTTGAAGATTTGGCATCATTATTTGTATGGAGTGCATTGCAGTATCTGCTTAAGAAGAAGGAACTGAATTTGCGTTAGAGGAGATGGTTGGAGCTTCTCAAGGATTATGACCTCACTATTCTATATCATCCGGGGAAGGCCAATGTAGTGGCCGATGCCCTGAGTTGCAGAGTAGAGAGTTTGGGGTGTCTAACCTACCTTCCAGCAGCAAAGCGACCTTTAGAACTTGATGTTCAGGAGATAGCGGGTCAGTTGGTGAGATTGGATTTATCATAGCCCCCACGAGTATTGGCTTGCGTAGCCTCCAGGTCTTCTCTTTATGATCAGATTAGAGCACGCCAGTATGATGACCTAGACTTGCTCGTTCTTCAGGACAGGGTCCGATAGGGTGATGCCAGATATGTGGTTATTAGTTATCATGGGGTCATGAGGATGCATGGCCGGATTTGCGTGCCCAATGTGGATGGGCTTCGAGAGTTTATTTTAGCAGAGGCTCATAGCTCGCGGTATTCCATCCATCTGGGTACCGCGAAGATGTATCAGGATTTGAGACAACATTATTGGTGGAGGTGGATGAAGAGGGATATCCTTGAGTTTGTGGCTTAGTGTCTCAACTGTCAGCAGGTCAAGTATGTGCACCAGAGGCCAGGTGGATTACTTCAGAGGTTAGATATTCCGGAGTGGAAATGGGAGCGGATTACCATGTACTTTGTAGTTGGGCTCCCACGGACTTCGAGGAGGTTTGATGATATATGGGTTATTGTGGATCGGCTGACCAAGTCCGCTCACTTCATTCCTGTTGGTACTACTTATTCTTCGGAGCGGTTAGCTGAGATTTATATCAGGGAGATTGTCTTATTTCATGGGGTTTCAGTTTCTATCATTTCCGACAGAGGTACTCAGTTCACATCTCAGATTTGGAGAGCCGTGCAGAGAGAGTTGGGTACTCAGGTTGAGTTGAGCACAACGTTTCATCCCCAGACCGACGGGCAGTCAGAGCGTACTATTCAGATTTTGGAGGACATGTTGCGTGCCTGTGTCATTGATTTTTGGGGTTCATGGGACCAGTTTCTGCCACTCGCGGAGTTTGCATATAATAACAGTTATCAATAAAATGGCTCCGTATGAGGCTTTATATGGTAGGAGGTGTAGATCTTCGGTTGGTTGGTTTGAGCCGGGCCAGGCTAGGCTATTGGGCACAGACTTGGTTCAGGATGCGTTGGATAAGGTGAAGCTTATTCAGGAGCGGCTTCACATGGTGCAGTCTAGGCAAAAGAGTTATGCGGACCGGAAGGTCCGGGATGTGTCTTTCATGGAGAGGGAGAAGGTACTACTAAAGGTGTCACCCATGAAGGGTGTTATGAGGTTCGGGAAGAGGGGAAAGCCGAGTCCCTGGTTCATTGGGCCGTTTAAGGTTCTTTAGAGGATCAGAGAGGTGGCTTATAAACTTTTCTTGCCACCCAGCTTATCAAGTATTCATCCGGTGTTCCATGTTTTGATGCTCCAGAAGTATGTTGGTGACCCATCTCATGTTTTGGACTTCAATACAGTTCAGCTTGAGGGTGATATGTCATATGAGGTAGAGCCAGTGGCTATTTTGGGTCGTCAGGTCAGAAAGTTAAGGTCTAACGATATAACTTCAGTGAAAGTGCAGTGGAGAGGGCAGCCAGTGGAGGAGGCCACTTGGGAGACCAAGCAGGAGATGTGGAACAAATATCCCTACTTGTTTGAGACTCCAGGTATGTTTCTAGACCCGTTCGAGGATGAACGTTTGTTTAAGAGGGGGAGAATGTAATGGCCCGGCCGGTCGTTCCGTGGATTAGACCTGTTATTCCTGTTTTTGCCTTGTCATGCATTGTTTAGTCTGTTTATGATGTGTTGGGGTTGGTTGGTTCGGGTTCGAAGTCGTCGTGCTGAGAATTGAGACACTTAGTCTCTTAAATGGGCCTAATAGTTAAAAAAATCAACTAGGAGTTGACTTATTGGTAAACGACCTCGGAATGTAGATTTTATGGATCGGATAGCTCCGATAGGTAATTTGGGACTTAAGAGTGTGTTCGGAATGTGGTTTTGATGTCCGGAGTAGAATTAGGCTTGAATTGGCGAAAATGATTTTTTGGCGATTTTCGGTCGGCAGTGGAAAATAGGCTATCGGGGTAGAATGGAATTCCGGAAGTTGTAGCAGGTTTGTAGTGTCATTTTTGATGTGTGTGTAGAATTTGAGGTCATTCGGATGTGTTTTGATTGGTTTCGGCATTGTTGGTGATTTTCGTAAGTTTTAGGAATCTTAGGTTTGAATCATGGGTTAAATTGGAGTTTCGATGTTGTTTTGGGTGTTCCGAGGGTGAGACTAAGTCCGGATAATCATTTATGACCTGTTTTTATTGTTGGTTGGGGTCCCGAGGGGCTCGGGTTGATTTCGGATAGCCCTCGAGGACATAGAAGTTGGAAAAATGCAGCTGAAGTGCTGCTGGTGCTGCCCATCTGATGTGGCCGCACCTGTGGATGGATGAGCGTAGGTGTGGAAAGGGAACGCAAGTGCGAAATTTGGTAGGTTGGAGGAGTTCCGCAGGTGCGAGGGTTTTACCGTACATGCGAAGCCGCAAGTGCTGAACTTTGAGCGCATGTGTGGAGGCTTGGCCTTTATGTGGAGTCCGCAGGTGCGCACCTGGGACCGCTTGTGCGGGTCCGCAGGTGCGCGTATGTGACCGCAGGTGCGGGACCACTAGACAGGAGAGTGTAAATTCCAGCCTTCGCAATTTTTATCCATTTCTTCAGTATTTTCATCCGGGATTAAGCTTTGGGAGAGGGTTTTGAAGGAGGAAATCAAGAGGACTTCGTTGAGGTAAGATATTTGAACCTAAAACTCGTTTCTATGTGATTTTTTGGGTTGAAATAGGGTGAAATTAAGGGGAAAATCAGTATGTAAATTGGGGGTTAAGGCTTGGAAAAATTGGAAACTTTGATTGAGGAATTGAAGGGGCAATTGTGGTCCTATTTTGATGTTCTTGGTATGTATAGAATCGTGGGAGAAAGAGGATTCCGATTTTGTGATTTTTATCGAATTTCGAGACGTGGGCTCGGGGGTCGAGTTTGGCCAATTTCGAGATTTGTGCCTAATTTTGATAATTTTCGAATGGGTTTCGTCTCCCTAGCATATTTTGATGTTATTAATCTGATTTTAATAGACTCGGAGCATTTGGGAGCCGATTCGAGGGGCAAGAGCATCGCTGAGTAGTTTTTGGGCCGGTTTGAGGTAAGTAACAATTGTAACTCTAGACCTGAGGGTATGAAACCCTGGTATTTCATATTGTTTTGATAAATAAGGTGACACACATGCTAGGAGACGAGCGTGTGGGTGTGAACCAATAGGAATTGTGACTTGGTCCGTCCCATAGTGACTATTAAGCCGCGTGTTAGATTTGAAACCATATGATATCTTGTATTTTAGAGATTTATACTATATTATGGGATGTATGCTATGTTTGGGGCCTTGTGCCGACTTGTTTAGGCCCTTAGGGATTATTTTCCACTATTCTCACACTCTTTTTGGTAGAAAACTTATGAACTTAGTCATGCTTTATATCTGTTGTTGTTATCACACTGTTTTAAAACACTAAGAGGTATTTTGGGCTGAGTTGAGATGAGTTGCCCGAGTGGCTTGAGAGGATGACTGAGTGAGGCCGAGAGCCGAGTA
>ML294717.1:0-11110 GCA_005239495.1 Nicotiana undulata | reverse complement strand
CATCCATTAGGACTTGATGATACCCGGCATAACAATCCACAAATGACTGTACCTCATGTTTGGTACAATTGTCGACCAGGATATGGATGTTTGGTAGCGGGAAGTTGTCTTTGGGACTTGCTTTGTTCAAATCCTTGTAATCAACACATACTCAGAGCTTCCCGTCCCTTTTTGGTACTAGGACTATGTTGGCTAGCCATGTGGTGTATCTGACTACTCGGATTACACCGACTTTTAATTGTTTGGTGACTTCTTCTTTAATTTCTTCACTGATATCTGTTTTAAATTTTCTTTGCTTTTGTTGGACGGGTGGGCAATCGGGATGAGTTGGCAGCTTGTGTACCACTAAATAAACACTTAATCCAGGCATATCATCATAGGACCAAGCAAACACATCTTTGAATTCGAACAGAAGTTGAATCAATGCGTCCCTAGTTTTCTCATCCGTGTGAATACTTATCATGGTTTCTCGGACCTCTTCTGGATTGCCCAAATTAACCGGCTCAGTTTCGTTTAAATTTGGCTTTGGCTTATTCTCAAATTGTTCCAATTCTCTGTTGATTTCCCTAAAAGCCTCATCTTTATCATATTCTGGTTCTTGATTCATTATTTCGAGATTAGACATCGTATTAAGATCAGGGCATGAAGTCCGCAAGCATGTCATGTTATTGAAGGCCGCATTATTAGGACTGGAAATAAGAAAAATAACAAAATCAAGAAGAATAGTAGACGATGAAATTTTGATTTCATTTCATTGAACTTGAAGATAACAGGGGTTTTACATCAGAATTTAAAGACAATAAAATTAAAAACACTTGAGTTACACCCTGAAATAACTCGAAATGTAGAAATGACAGCAAAACATGAACTACCAAGGTTCCCGTCTGATTGGGAAGGGAGTAGCTTTCCAATTCTGCAGTTTGGCATTCGGCCCCATGTATTGCACCTCAGCGGTGCTTGAGCCCTCTCCCGGCTAAACCATGTGAGTCTCATATAACATTTGTCGCATGGCCCCACAAATCTCTTAATTTCTTCGACCGTGAAGGCCTCCTCTTCTTCTTCTATGTACTGTGGTTTGATTAAGGACTCAGTGATGTGTGGGATTGGCTGAGCCAGGTCCCATCCATTGTTTTTACGTGCGTTGGCCCATTTCACATCGTCATCCGTGGCCTAGAAACCTATGCCAAAGAATATTTCGGTGGTGGGTAGAGAGATTGGTTCAGTAATGCCTTGTAAGGATACCCCCAGCCCCTTTCTAGGTTTGTACCCGTGTCTGATCATGTCGGTGGCGACCATGATTGCTGCATTAGATAAACAAGGCTGTGGGAATGGAGCACCTTCCTCGTGCTGATCATCAAGCACAATCTCAAAGGCTTGGTACACAATATGTTCGCTTCCTTCTCTGGCCTCGAGGCAGGGGACGAAGGGGTCCCTGTATATTGATTGTTCGTCCTCTCCATGTACCAATATCTCCGGCAACGTGAATCCAAGGTCTCCCTAGCAGGAAGTTATAAGAAGTGTCCATGTCCAGGATTTGGAAGGTTACTGTGAAATCCATAGGGCCAATCGTCATGACTATGTCAATTTCCCCTATGGTTTCCCTTTTGATACTGTCAAAGGCGCGGACACAAACATTATTTTGCCTGATCCTCTCAATGCCAATTCCCATTCCTTGTAATGTTGACAGGGGGCAAATATCTACCCCGGATCCTCCGTCGAGCATGACCCTCTTCACGTAGTATCCTTCACTTTTGACTGTCAAGTGCAACGCTTTGTTGTGAGCAGCTCCCTGGGGAGGTAGGTCGTTTCGGCTGAACGAAATTTTGTTCACTTCGAAGAAGCGGTTATCCATTCTCTCTAACTGATCGACCGAGATCTCAGCTGGTACATACGCTTCATTCAGCGTCTTTAGGAGTAACTTTTGATGCTCGTTTGAGCCCATCAACAGAGACAAAAGCGAAACCTGATCAGGGGTTTTCCTGAGTTCTTCAATTGTAGCGTATTCAGACATTTTCATTTTCTTGAAGAACTCCTCAACTTCTTCAGTAGTGATAGGTTTTTTGAGAGGAAAGCGTTTATGCTTAGCTTTGTTCAACTCTTCTGGGTTATGATACTTCCCAACGGGTTTTGCTTCGTTGACTTCCCCTCTGACCTCTTTTCCTCTATATGTTACCAGTGTTTGATCATAATTCCAGGGGACAGTAGTTGTATTTCTGATTGGGATTTGTGGCCGACGGCTGATGATCATAGGTTCATTCAGCTTTGGTGAGACGGCCGAACTTGTCACCACATGCCTCCCTTTTGGCACATACATTCTTTGCAGCTTTGATTTCAGCTCTAATTTTTTGGGAGGGATCAAGGCGAGCTGTCCATTTCGAGGAGCTCTTGGAACATAAAGGAAAACTTCTTTAGCTGTTGCCACCTTTTTCTCCACTTCTTTGGCCTTTTCTTTATCCTAGCCGGTAGGCTTTGTTTTCTTCTCTTCCTTACCTGGTTTTGCCATCGTTTTAGATTTCTTTTCTGTGTCCACAATGGAAATGATGGCTTTCAGCGCCGGGTTAAATTCTTTGTCTTCACAAATCATTCCAGTGACAGGCCCGTTGTTGTGGGCTGGCAATGGATTGTTTGTTACATTGGGGACCTCCTCGTCCCTTAGCACCACTTTCTTCTATTCAATCAAATTTTCTACTGCTCTCTTGAGAGTCCAGCAGTCTTCAGTATCATGCCCCTCTGCTCCAGAGTGATAGGTACAGCTGGTTCATCGTCTATATGACACCGATTCTGGATTTTGCCTAGTTGGAGGTGCAGGCTGCAGAAGTTCCATCTGAATCAGCTTTGGCAAAAGGCTTGAGTATGACTCACCGATATGAGTGAAGTTAGGTCTCCTTGGTGGTTCACGAGGATATGAATTATATGGATAGTTTTTCTGGGGAGGGCATGGATTATATGAGGCTTGACGAGGATGGTTATTTCTAGGAGGTGGAGTTCTGTTCTGATTATATTGTTGTGGCCGCGGATGCGACTGAGCGTTCATTACTGCATAGGGGAGGGGAGACATAGCATAGGTTTCTTCTTGATGAGGATAATAGTGTTGTGAGGCTCTGGGAAATGGGACTGGATATTCCCGAGGTCGTCGAGAATTCCTAGGGCCTGAAGTCATCATGGCCCCCTCCTCTTTCTTCTTTCTTCTTGCTAAGCCTCCCGAGCCGCTCTAAATGGCTTGGGAGGTGGCTCTCAAGGCAGACTGACTTAAGATACGGCCCGTCTTCAAACCATTTTCTACCATATCACCAATTTTAATGGCCTCCGCGAACGGCTTGCCCATGGCGGACATCATGTTTTGGAAATAATCGGCCTCTTGGGCCTGCAGGAAGATACTAACCATTTCGGTTTCATGCTGTTCCCCCCATTTAATTGCATACTCCCGGAAGCTCTCAGAAGCTTTCTTCTTGAGATTAGACAGAGAATTTCTATCTGGGGCTATATCCACATTGTACTGAAATTGCCTTACGAAGTTTCGAGCTAAATCATCCCATATATGCCAACGGGAGATATCCTGATCAATATACCACTCTGAGGCGATACCCGTAAGGCTTTCTCCAAAGTAAGCCATCAGTAGCTCTTCATTTTCCGCTTGCTCCTCTCAGTTGGTGGCAATATCTTTTTAAGTGAGCGATTGGGTCTCCATGCCCGTCATATTTTTTGAACTTTGGTGTTTTAAAGCCCATGGGAAGATGCACGTGAGGAAACATGCATAAATCAGCATAGGACACGCTCTTTTGGCCGCTTAGGCCCTAAATATTTTTCAAACTTTGCTCGATACTCTTAATCTTTCGAGTCATCTCATCTTGTTCAATATTTTTCATGATTTTTTCTGGCTCCATAGGAGACTCAAATTGTGGGTACTGCGGATAAGCATTTGGAGTGACCCGGGCAGTATCCAGCTGGAACTGAGGAGCTTGGAAAGTGAAATTTGCTGGCTCAAAACTTTGTCGCGCTAGTGTTGGTTGTGCCATATTGGCAGCTGGCGGCGCGGTGAATACCACAGAGGGTAATCCAGAAGACGGTGCCTAAGGGCGGACCTCAGAAGGCATTCCGATGTAATTTGATGTCATGGTTGGGAACCCCAATGGGTTTGGCACTGAAATTGGCACATTGTTGGTTCCTCCGGTTCTGGGGATCAACTCAGGGAAACCGGGGATAGAATTTGGTGTCTCTCTGCCATTGGACCAAGCATCCCACATTTCTAGCATGCGACATCTCAGTCTTCTATTTTCTTCGACGACTGCCAATTCTGCTTGCTGGACAACCGAAGGGAGGCCATCCTCTGGGTCAACAATAGACAAATGGCTTTCTGATGTTATTGCGATACTTCCTTTAGATCTGGTAAAATAAGGATGTGTCTCTAGAATACCACCGCAAACCAACCACCTTAGAAGCAGTAACCTTTTAGAGTAGACAACAAATTGGTTAGTGGGAGATATTAACACATAGATAATCACACGTTGGGATGCGATGCACCTAAGCAGTTAAATTTTTTTCTAAGATGTTTGTAGCAGCTGTGTGTTTCATCCCGACTTTAATATTCTCTCTCTCTCCTTTATTTTTATTTGCTCTTTTATTATTTTATTTGAGGGCTATGATCGAATCCTATGTGAATTGCCTACGTATGATGACGCCGTATGAATCAGATCATTACGAAGTTCACAGAATAGATAAATATAAACCAAAAGCAATTTTTCACTTTTCTACTAAAGATAGTTCTTTTCATTACAAGTGATTTTTGGAAATATTAATAAACATGAAGGAAAAGTACAAACTTTAGACATAAAACAAAACAACTTAACACTTTTTTGAAAGCAATAAAAGTACAGACTCGAAAAAATAAACATCAATAATAAAGGAGAGCCTCTGGTTGTCTTTCGGGGCCTGTGGTGCATTGGCGGGTCTCTGTGCAGATCTGCGTGCAATATCCCCCTAAAGTCAATCCAAGTCGTCCATCACTTGGTGGACGAAAGTCATCATAGTGACAAAGAACATGGAAGTGGTCATACTCCCGCACTCATGGCATTTCTGCACCACGTAGTAGACTATTTCTTTGATTTTGTTCCATATGATCCCCTTCTCCTGAAGTAAGTGCCCTATTTGATGTGCTCGGGCCTCCAATACCTGGGTATTTGCATTGTTCTGATCTTGTAATTCTTGCACTGTTCCCTCCAATTGGCCAATCNCCACGTAGTAGACTATTTCTTTGATTTTGTTCCGTATGATCCCCTTCTCCTGAAGTAAGCGCCCTATTTGATGTGCTCGGGCGTCCAATACTTGGGTATTTGCATTGTTCTGATCTTGTAATTCTTGCATTGTTCCCTCCAATTGGCCAATATTTTCATGACAGTGCTCCCTTTCTGTTCTGAAATCTTTGGTCTGTTGGACCATTTCGTTCCCCATGGCAAATAGTTTTTCTTTCAAGATTGCAATTTCTTTGCCATATTTTTTCCTTAATTGACGAGCCTATTCTTCCGTTCCTTTTGCTAACTTCCTTTGGACCTCTAACAAGTCTTTTTCAGCTTTGTTCAAATCGAAGGTATATTCATGAATCTTCATCCTCATATTGTTAATGATTTTTTCATCTCTTTCACTCCTTACAGGCGTCTCGACGGCTATTTTCAGACTCCGGGCTTGGGCACGAAGCGCCTCATTCTCTCGGGTCAATTGTCATTTTTTCACCCTCGACTACCTGTGCTTGCAACTGATTATCAAACTCCATATTTCTTAATTTCTCTTTCAAAGCATGGATAGTGGCTTGATATTATCTTTCTTTTCCGCCCTAAGCTAGCCTTTCTTGAATTTTATCATCAAAAGCTTGAACATGAGGCCTTTTGGAAGGCCTTTCCGGCTCGGGTTCTAGTTCTTCAATAATGCAACTTCTTTTCTCAAACCATGCCGCATATCTCGGATCCACTTCCCCTCTAGCAAGATCAGGCACCTGAGTATCTTCTTTCAAGTATCGACACCCATTCCAGCTTTGTTGAATTAAGGCCTCAGGTAAGGAGGCCTCGGGGTGTAGCTCAATGACTTGGATGCTCAAATCTTCCTCTTCGGGTATCACTTGATAGCGGCCCAATTGTCTCGGAACCCTTTGGGGTGCATATGGTTGGACACTTTTGAGACCCATCAACAGTAGATGATTCTTGGCAGCGGACATAAGTATGACTTCCCTAAGAGGCAGCCATCCCAAAGTCCATTCTATTTGGTTTGCTCGTAAAGAACTTAGACGATCAACCCATGCCTCGACTCCTTCCGGGGAAGGGTAATCCTTTACTCTTTCTTCATAGCTCTCGATGAAGTTGGCTTTATCAGGACCATAGCTCATGAATTTTGGGTGGTGACGAAGATGTTCAATTAACCACATCTGGAGAATGATATTGCAACCTTCAAAAAATGTTTTTCCCGACTTGCATTCAGTCAAGGCCTGAAAAATGTCAGACAATATGAGTGGAGCCAGAGTATGAATTTTCTTTTCAGTCAAAACATAGGCGATTTTGGCCACCTGAACGTCAATAGTCCCTTCAGCATTGGGAAAAACCATAACACCCAGAAATGCTACTATGAAGGCAAATCGGCATGGATCCTCCAATTATCTTTGTCTTGTTTGTTAGTTAAGCCTCTTTCATGTATTTCAAATCCGTTTGAGAAGCCGTATCTGGAATATAGGAAATAGAATGAACAACACCCATTGACTACTCGGTCTTTCCTGAGTTGCCTGCTAACAGAAAGGACCTCGAAGAACCGACGCACCGACATAGGTCTTGGAAAGATGATTTGTTGATTCCTGAAGTCCTGACCAAAACCCGCATATCCGGCGATTTCTTCTAAGGTCGGAGTGAGCTCAAAATCTGAGAAGCAGAACACATTGTGGACCGGGTCCCAAAAGGTTACCAAAGCTTTGATCAAGTCGTTTCTGGGTTTGACTTTCATAATATCAACAAGGGCTCCCAACTGTTCGTCGACCCATTCTTTGCCCTCTTCTTCTAAATCGTGCCACCACATTTGGAGTTGTAGTGGATTTCCTTCTACGGTGTTAAGCTGCGGAGTTTGGATAGTATTCATTTTGTACTTGTGAGCACACATGGTTAGGATTACCTCTGATTTTGACACAAAAGACCCATTATTAATTTTGAAAGACAACTCTCCTAAAGTGGCTATTTGTGCAATATTTGACCAAAGTGGTCATTTTTGCAAAAATGGCCCCTTCTTACTTTGAGTAAAGTTTTGAGGCCAAACAAGGTACTTTTCGAAAAAAGTGACAGACAAATTCGTTCTTTAACGAAAATAACCCTTCGACAATGTAAAATGTTCTAAGGCTATTTCGGTAAGAACGGTGCAAGACCTTAACCGAAGCTTGGTCGGTTTTATTTGACTAACGGACATTTTTTGTTTGTTTTTGAAAAGTGGGGTCGGCACCGATGAGGCTTGCCTACGTATCTCATATCCGATGAGAATCAGACCCACGTAGTTCGGTCAGTTTTGACATAACTAAAAAAATAATTTTGACTTATTTTGAAATTCTCTTCTCATTTTGGCTCATTTGCAACTATTTTGAAATTCTTTTTCTCCCTTTTTTTCGGAAGATTTTGGCAGAGTTTCAGGGTATTTTTCAACTATCAGTTTTTTTTTTCGAAACTGGTAAATTTCTATCCTCCCTCACTCTTGGTTTTTCTGTTGTTTTTCTTTCTTTAGTCGGTCAACAAACAAACCGAGATAAATAATGCACATATAGCAAGTATGATGTATCAGGATGGTCTTTTTGTTTCGGGTACACCTGCCCTAGAAGGACCCAACCCCTGTGTTGAGTCCCCTAAGTCAAAATGCATGTGATGCATATAATCGTTCCTACTAGGGATTCGGCATGAGGTTTTGTCATTCTAGGGTTAAACCTGGGGGTTTTGTTCTAGACCTGGATTACCCGAGCGGACAACTCGAGTCAGGGTGGGAGCGACGTACCGGTAGAACGAAAGGCTATCCGGCCTAGTGGCTAGTCCATCCCCGTATTTCTTACTTGGTATGACATGTAACAGAAAGGCGGGCCACGCGAACGTGTGCACCAATTTTTTGGAAGACTCAGAAGGGAGGCGTAAGAAGACAGTTTAAATACAGTTCAAATAAATATCAAAGCGGTAAATAAATAACATTTAGCATATTGAGCGCACAAAACACAGTAATATCACAATTAATGAAGCCAAGTAAAATCAAATTAACAAGCTCAAATTCTTAAACCCTGAACCAGAGATTCTGGGTTCGATCCCCAGCAGAGTCGCCAGAGCTGTCACACCTCCTTTTGCACCGGTAAGAGTGTATTAGGGAGTTTTTCCATTTTAAGTGATATTATTCGATTTTGGGATTTATTTTATTTATTCAGAGTCGCCAACCGGATTTTTATGGTGTTCCGGGACACCATTTATTTATTAGAAATCCCAAAACTGAGGAATTTTGACTCTGTTTTAAATTGTGTGCGAACCAGAAATCTGGGTAAGGAATTCTGTTAACCCGGGAGAAGGTGTTAGGCATTATCGAGTTCTGTGGTTCTAGCACGGTCTCTTAATGATTAAACTTGGCCTAAATTATTTAATTACTGCCTTTGTACCTATGTGCATTTTTATCTTTCACTGCTTTTATTATTCACTTGTATTGAAAGAGTTATTTTGAGACGGGTCACGTATGCGTAAAACCCCCTGGGATTGGGGTGTGTCAAAAATTATGTCACGCGGACGTGTACATAACTCTCGATGCTGAATCCGTTTAAAGAGATAAATAAAGTTGCGCAAGCGCGTATTTTTGTTTTCGTTTTCAAAATAAACTAAAATCGCATCACGCGAGCGTGTACGTGCTTCCGATAATTTTTAGAAATCCGTTCCTACAAGTGTCTCTACGATTATTCATTTTAGTCTTTTATTCGTGTTACATAAACGTATATACAATTGAGAAAGGGTATTTTTAGTTTAGTTTCATTCAAAGTTACGTAAAACGTATACTTTGATGCTTAATTTATTATCTAAGTTTAAGGTAATCACTATCTAAGAGGCTTTTTGGGATTCACTATGTCTAAATTAAAAGTCCTAAATCAAGTCAAGAGATTGGGCTATGGCCTATTTTAGCCTGATTTTGATCACTTTAGGTCGTCCTAATTTGGATATTTTTGTAAGAAAAGGTGATACATGATTCAAACTAAAATAAAGCAAATAAGACAATTAGGAAATAAACATGCCAACACATTTTTGAATTATATGGTAATAAATAAAACAAGATTGAATTGCGGATATAATATTGTATAAAGACAAATAAGGTTTCCTTACCATTTGACCTATTTACTAAAATAAGGGTATTCTATACACGGTTCATGAACCCTGAAAGGGGTTTTCTTAAACTTTGCTATAAACGGTTGTTTGAAAAACCAAACTAACGAGATTTTTTGAGTTAAAATCATTTGATCATTTTTTAGGAAAGAATTTAAATCAGAAAATACTAAAGTATGTAAAACTGGATTTTTGCTATGTTTTAGTTAGAACAAAACAATCTTCAACCATTTCAGATTCGAACTCTATCTTTGATGCTGGATTTGAAAACTCATTTTTGTTATATAGTGCGAAATCTTTAGTAAATTTTGTAAAACGAAAATATCTATCATACTTGGTCAAAAGAAGGGCTGATCACAAGTTACATAATGTACTTACCGGGTCACTACTCCAGGCCTAATGGCTTGAAGTCCAGACTCTATTAAGCCTAACTAGGCTATGATCATGAGTCTGGCCCAATTCGAATGACCTTGATAGGTCTGGCCCACTTTAACATAATTTCTTCCGTAGTTTTGGAGAATAAAAAAAATCCAGATTTAAAGAAAAGAGAAAAACAAAACGCCACTGAATGTAAACTTAACAGATACCAGTCCATGTTACAATTGAAAAGAATAAAAACGTATAAAAGTCTATAAACATACTATTACATTGCCTTTGGACTATAAAAATACAAATTTTTTCTAAAACAAAAATGAGGCAAAACTAGCTGTTGTTCCTGTGCATGCCAGCAACATTCATGACTTAAAACCTGTATTTTTCATCACTAATTCCAAATCAAATAACATGAACTCTATGTGCACTTCAAAGGATTGAATCTGACCATTATAGATGTCAGATTCGACCCCTTTAGTGCTGTCCCAACAGTGATATTTAATTATATAGGGTTTGAGCCATCCGGACCAATATTTAAACACCCTTATGTGGTGAATTTGACCATTGGGGGTCAGATTCACTACCCTTTAGTGCTATTTTTCTAATGACTCTACTATGACTTTATTTACATAGACATATATTCAATCACAGAATCATCTAAGAGATAATGACAGTTACGATTGCACATAGGTTTATAAACAAACAAACTTAAACAAATAACAACAGATTCACGAAGAAAAAAGGGACAACATGCTTCAGATCTAAGACTTTCATTGAATATTCAGTATTACATACCTTTTAAGAACAGGAATACAAAAGACCTGGCCAAATAAAGGTCAGGCTGAGAATAGAAAATCAGCAAGAAGAAAGTAAAAGGCCCAAGCAACAAACAACCAGCAGGCCTCGAAATCAACTCAGCTCCTACAAGAAAATCCCAAAAGTTTTCCAAAAGTAGAATCCAAAATAAGAATAAAAGGCTGAGAAACCAACCAAATACTTGATGAACTTTCGAAAAGAAATAAGATTTTTCCACTAATATTTTCGATTTTTTTTTATGAATAACAACTAACTCTAAATTTTTTGTGTTTTCAGATATTTTCAACAGCTAAAAGATGTCCAAAGGTAATAGAGTGTAAAAAGAAAAGTCCTTCTAATGTAAAAATGTGGGTCTATATATAGGGGATTTGGGATAGGATATGCTTGGCATATTCCCTATCCAAATGTACTGAAAATAGTACAAAGGCAGTTGTCACCCTTATCCTTTGGGACATCTGCCTTTATTCCAGAAGTTTCCATCCCCTACAATGACCTTAATACCCCTAAAAAAAATCTGATTTTCTAATTCTAGAAGGTTCTTGGGTTGTTATACCCAAGATTCCCTGAAT
>ML294716.1:0-14702 GCA_005239495.1 Nicotiana undulata | reverse complement strand
TCAAAGACAGTCCTATGTACTTATTTTCAGACCTTTGTTTTAGTAATCTCTTAGACAGTTCGTGAGTATGTGACACCAGTTCTGGGATTTGTATATGGGTTTTATTTCGAAATTGCTATGTTATATTTTGGTTATTTGTTAACTTTCACATATTGGGCCATCGATGCCTTAGTTATCTTGTTCGTTTTTAGTTGTTAATGAGTTTTATTTAGTCCAAACATAGGCTTGTCTAGCGGGTTCACCATTAGTCGCAGTCATGGCCCGAAGGTGGGATTTCGGGTCGTGACACCTAGCAGTTGATTGTCCTTCCCAGTTCCTAGGTGGTGCATTCATTTTGATATTTTCCTAAGGTGTTAGCCTCTTCAAGGATAACCTGCTCTGATACCAATTGATGTTCCAAACGTCAATACCACACGAGAGGGGGGAGGGGGGGGGGTGATTTGTGTGGTGTCCGATTTTCGCGTGCAGTAGTTATAGAAGGACCATGTTCTTCTATGTGTTCCAACACCTACAGGTTGCGGAATAATAATTGCAGAAATAAAAGAACACATCAATTTTACGTGGAAAATACCTGGCTCAAAAGGTGAAAAAACCACGACCTACTTCCCAGTAGGATTTTCCCAAACTCTTCACTAAGTCAATGAGCCAAACATCATATACAAAATAAACTCTTTTGTAAACCTAAGGACTAACTCTAATCCCCTTGTGGTGAACTAGCCTCTAGCTATTTGCGACAAGCTTCAAGTTAACTCTAACTTGAATACTCAGTACCTATTACAATTGTTTCTAGATAAAGCTGAAAGATACAATTTGTAATTACTTACTACAAATAACTAGACTAAAAGATAACAGATGGAACTGGTTCTTCTAGCTGGTTTCAAGTAGCTTTTGAGTCGCACAGGAATTCTCACTGCTTGCAAAATTGCTTTGGTAATTTTGCTCTCAATTCTTGTTTCACCTCCGTGTTTGTGCGTATCTGTTCAGTGAGAACACTTGACAATATATAGGATCAGTAGTTGAGAAGATATGCTAGAATTCTGATGCAACTCTTCCTTGGCTGAAGAGTTCTAGTTGATCTCAACTCCCCAGATCCTCTTCTATCTTGATTTTATCCTTACTGAATAAGAAGTCCATCTCCTATCAATTTTCAACCTTTTTGATCAAGAGATATCTCTTCAAATCACTGATTGTGTTTATCTCCTGTGTGTGATCACCTCACATGCCACCTACTCTGCGTGTGTATGTCTCCAGAGATGGACCTGGTTCAACTCTGAGTTCATTTGTCAATCTTCAAAACCATTCAGCTTCTTGATCCAACAGGAGGAGTATGTATAATTTGGCGATGACCAAACTGTCGCGGGACTCGTCCGGTGGCATGATGCTCGACTATAACGAGACATATAAGTGGGACTCAAGACATCCACATAGCTCGACCGCGTAAGTAATATTCTGGCAAACCGGCGATGAGCTCGTCGCTGTATGGTCCATATGATCTATTTATTAAACACAGGAATCGTGAGTAAACACAAGACAAATCAAGCATTATCAAACAAACTCAGTCAAATATATACCTACGCATCTTCCAGTAGATCCAATAGATCCTTGTAATAAGGGAGATGATGTCGAACCTCGACCTCGCGGGCGCAACCTCGCCTATCTAACCACTTCCTAGCACGTGGTAGAAACGGCCGAGGTGGTGAATCTGGAGCTATCGGTCCTATAGGGGCCTGCATCTGCAAGAACCGCTCCCAAGCCCAAATCTAATATTGAATGTGGACATAATTTGAGTAGTTGTGTACTATCTTTGTGATTATCATGAAAACATTTGATAATGTTATCACCTGCAATAGCGGAATAAAACTGGCGACGTCTCTCACGGTGTCCATGGACGCCCTCCACAACTGCCTATAAAGGTAGGCTAGAATAACTCCATCCCAGCTGTACGTATGTAACTCATCTAGCTGCTCCAGATGATGCAAATATCGCAGGCTAACAAGGTTTCCCGAAGCGTTCGGGAAAAGAATACCACCAAACATCATCAATAGCAACAGCCTTGACTGCCGCTCAATAGCCTCTAATGGTGAGTCATTCGTGATCTCCGCGTGCAGTTCCTCCAAATGTTGCCTAATGGTCCATAGCTGCAATCGACTAGCGCCACTCATAGCAGTCGTCTTTGTAGGCTAGAATCTTGTGAGCCTCTACAACATTTGTAGATAGCCGACTCTCCAATAATCCCTAAGAGTGTGTGGGTAGTGGACAACCATACCATCAACGGGCAATCCAAATAAAACCTCAACGTTTTGTAGCGTGATGATAGCCTCGTTGATAGGTAGACGAAATGTGTGAGTCTCAGGTCTCCATCGCTCGATCATAGCCGTGATCAGGGGCTAGTCGAACTGCAATCGGTCGACCTCTACAATCCGGTAAAAACCCATCTGCTAAAGGCATGTAACTATACATGGATGAAGTGAGGGGTCCCTAATGAACTCCCAAAAGTCGTCAATACATCCGGGGTGGAAACTCTGGGACATCAACTGTCCATCCCAGATATGTGAAGACCGATAGCAACCCTGAAGCAATAGTAGCTCTCGAACTGCAGGTCTAGGATGCACAGACGGAGCATCCATGACGATGTCTATAAATTGAATAATATTAATTAAAGTATTTTTCTCTTTTTTAATCGTTTAACATCTTTAAATATATTACGATATATTTATATTAATATTTAATTGATAAATTTTTATATTTTTACTTAGTTTGATATACAATATTTATTTATTTGTATGTTAGTTTTTTGGATTTTACGACTAAAATTCGGCAGGATTTTGTTTGTACTATCAAGCTTTTTTCATATGTATTCGTTGTTATAAGAAAATTAAATATTTAATTTGTTTAACATATCGAGATATTTTTAATAGTTATTTTAATAAAAGTTACTATTATGTATTTAGTTCATAACGATTTATATCTTAATTTATTACTTTTAACCAAACAAAAATGACACGATCTCTTATACATACTGTCAATTTTTTAACAATCTTATTCATTATTAAGATAATACTAAATACTTAATTTGTTTAACTATTTGATATTATTGTTAAAAAGTTACTATTATGTATTTATTTCGTTCATAACGATTCGTATGTTAATTTTTTATATTTTACACAAATACCCGATAGCATATCTTTTGTACCGACAACTAATTATTTTATGATTCATATCTAATTTTTGAACAATATCTAATTTATGATTCATATATAAGAATACATTTACTATATACTTAATAATTAATTAATATTTGATCCGCAATTAATTACTCTAACTGAGTTCGTTAATGAGGATACGTAGTTATTATTCTACACAAAAAAATACTAAAGAGCATTAAAGTCACACTACTCTAAATGTCCATAAATAACATCATTAACATAAATTAAAATTTATTATCAGTTCTACTACACTAAAGGGCACTGCATAACACTAAAGGACACTAATAAAACTAAAGTCACATATTATTATTGTACAACCATAAAAATAGTAAAAATGTAACACAAATTATTCAACAAAGGTATAATATACAATTTTGACACATATTTGCTAAACAATAAACTAATCCGGATAAAAATATAAACATTTCACAAAACAACCNTGCAAGAAAGTCACCAATGACATGACGGAACTATTCTCAGTCTCGGAATTCCGTTCAGGCCTCGATAACACAAAAACACGTTCCAAACCAATTATGAACTTAAGAAAACTCTATTTTTGCTATTTGGCGTCGAAACGCTCCCGGGTCATCTAAAACTCATTTCGGACATATACACAAGTCCGAAATCATCATATGAAGTTACTGGAACCTTCGGAACTCGATTTCGAGGTCGTCTACTCAAAACGTTGACCGAAGTCAAACCTTGCCAAAAAGGCCAACCTTAAGGAACTAAGTGTTCCTATACTGCCTTAAACACTTCTAATCCCGAACCACCCGTCCCCGCAAGTCATAAATCACTATAAGCCGCTATGGAAGTCTTATTTAGGGGAACAGAGTCTGAATACGCAAAATGACCGGTCGGGTCGTTACATAAGCTATATATATATATATATATATATATATAGCTTATGTAACGACCCGACCGGTCATTTTGCGTATTCAGACTCTGTTCCCCTAAATAAGACTTCCATAGCGGCTTATAGTGATTTATGACTTGCGGGGACGGGTGGTTCGGGATTAGAAGTGTTTAAGGCAGTATAGGAACACTTAGTTCCTTAAGGTTGGCCTTTTTGGCAAGGTTTGACTTCGGTCAACGTTTTGAGTAGACGACCTCGAAATCGAGTTCCGAAGGTTCCAGTAACTTCATATGATGATTTCGGACTTGTGTATATGTCCGAAATGAGTTTTAGATGACCCGGGAGCGTTTCGACGCCAAATAGCAAAAATAGAGTTTTCTTAAGTTCATAATTGGTTTGGAACGTGTTTTTGTGTTATCGAGGCCTGAACGGAATTCCGAGACTGAGAATAGTTCCGTCATGTCATTGGTGACTTTCTTGCAAAACTTGGTATCATTCCGAGTAGTATAGGTCGGTTCGGCGCATTAGAACCGAATTCAAGAATTTAAAGTTCTTAAGTTTGATTCTAGGGGTTTTGAGGTGTGATTTTGAGTTTTAGCGTTGCTTTGGGTGTTCTGAAGGCTCGAGCGAGTCCGAAATATGATTTAGGACTTGTTGGTATAATTGCATGGGGGGCTCGGGTGGGCCCAGGTGCCTTCCGGACACCAAACGGGGCCAAAAACCAGTAGCTTCAGTTGCTGGTGCACCAGGTCTGGTGTGACCGCAAGTGCGGTTGCCCAGATCGCAGGTGCGGCCCCACGGAAGATGGTCCAAAACTGCAGGTGCGGACCTTTCTCCGCAATAGCGGATCCGCAGGTGCGATCCCCAGCCTCCTTGCCAACTTCCGCAGGTGCGAGATCACTGAAGGAAGTGAGCTGATCTAATTCGGGACTTAACAAATTTTCACCATTTTCTTCTCCACCCTAAGCGATTTTGAGGGCTCACAAGAGGGTATTCGGCCTAACTACTAAGAGGTAAGTAATTTCCATTTAAATGTTGGTTTATTACATCAAATCTTTGGTAAATTCACACCTAATTAGTGCAAATCAAAGGGGTTAGAGAGAAAATCTAAGGTTGATGAACTTTAGAGAATTTCACCACTTTTCTACCATGAAACCATGCAAAACTATATGTTAATGATCCTTAGGTCATGGGTGAGTGTTTTCTTCGAAAATTTACGGAATCCGAGCATGTTGGCCCGGGGGTGTATTTTCGGATTTCTTCAAGAATGATGAATTAGTTAATCTAGTAAGAGAATTCCATACTTTTGAGTGTATATTAACGTATTTATATAACAATTGACTAGTTTCGAGTCATCGGGTGTAAATTTTGGAGTTTCGGGTGCGTTCTTGGTTCGAGAAGTAGGTTCGGCACGTGAGTCTCCTTTCCAACCTTGTAAGAGGGAATTGTCCCCATAGGTAAACGTAAATGATTGAATTATCCTTATCTGCGGGGGCTACGCACGCGCAAAGTGGCGAGAGTCCGTGCGTAGCTACTATTATGTTATGTCGGGTAGAATTTAGGATTTCACAAGCATGCCTTTATGTGCCTTACCTGTATCTTTACATGTGTTCCAAGTTTCTTATTATCTTTGAAATTGACATGAGGATATTAGGAAGTTACGTGTAAGTTTGAGTGCTTAAATCTCTGATTTCAAGTATAATCCATGATAAATTCCTGAATTTCCTGATAATTCTGTGTATGTATACGAGCACCCTTGTCGCATGTATGATTCGTGAGTGGGGTAGACTTATATTTATGTCAACCGCGTCGCATGATCGATTCACGGGCGTGGTAATAGATGCATCTATGGTTCGTGCCGCTCGACCCTCGGCAGTGCACATTTATTTTTGCGTCGCTTCGGCCGTACACTTCGGCATACTATGTGCTATGTATTTGTCTGAGAGTCTTGTTATTATTATTGTTAAATAAATTGCTTCCTGTGGAAGGGGAACTTGGGATTTTTGTGATAATTGCCATTTGACTAATGAGAATAAATTGCAGTTTTATGTACTTGATACTTCATGCCTTAGTGATCTCCAAAACTACTATTCCTGTCTAGACTTATTAAATTGTATTATTGGTTATTGACCCTAGTAAGTATCAGGTCTACCTCTCGTCACTACTTCTTCAAGTTTAGACGGGATACTCACTGGGTACATATTTGTTTATATGTACTCATGCTACGCTTCTGTACTTAATTGTACAGGTTCTGAGGCTGGTGCATCTGGTTATCATACCAGAGTGCGATCTTGAGGGTACCATCTGTATTAGACTACACGGTGAGCTGCTCTTCCTGGCGTTCCTCAGCAGCACTGTGGAGTTTCTATTATTTTTGGATATTTCTGTCTACCCCCTTCAGACAGTTGTACATTTATGTTGTCTATTTTGTATATTCCATTAGTCGCCTGTGGACTTGTGACACTAGGTCTTGGCACACGTAGTTGGTTTTCCTAGTATTTTGCTATACTGTATATGTTGGCACACGATCTTTTGAGTTTTATTTTTTTCAAGTTGCATCACTTGACTGTTTTTTTTTCTTTTCTTTAAATGATTTCCTAATGTAAAATTTGACAAGTAACATAAATATCAACTAAGTGAGGTAACCTTGGTAGCGAGCTAGTGTTGGCTTGCCTGACTCCGGTGTTGGGCGCCATCACGACCTGAGTAGGAATTTGGGTCGTGACAACATGGTATCAGAGCTCTAGGTTCACGTAGGTCTCACAAGTCACAGGCAAATCTAATAGAGTCTTGCAGATCGATACAGAGACATCTGAATTTATCTTCGGGATGCTATAGGATGTTAGGAAACCTCTCTTTAATCATATTCTATCGTGCAGTCGATGGTTTACTAAATCTCGTTCTTCTATTCTCTCACAGATGGTGAGGACTCGTGCATCTGACATTCTTGACCCGGGAGATACCGCTACCCCCACCGTCTGAGGCCGTGGCAGAGGGCAGGGGAGGGCACCGGCCCGAGGTAGGGGATGAGGGCGTCCCGGAATTGTTCCATTAGCACCCCCAGCAGAGGATCCCATCACTGAGGAGCAGGGTGAGGTGTCCCCAGCAGATCCAGCTCCGATGGATTTCATGACTACACCGGGCTTCCAGGAGGTTATGGGTCGTATGATGCGGTTCATGGACACTATGACCCAGGCTTGTTTATTTCCATTGGATCCTGCCACATCTCAGGCGGGAGGGATAGTTCAGAACCCTACCGCCAAGGCTGCAGGTTATGCACCGGTAGTATATCAGACTCCGGGTACTCTGCCCATGGGTGGAGCACCGCCAACAGTAGCAGCACCAGAGCTTAGACCAGCTGCGGACGGCGATCCGCAGAAGCTACTTGATAGATGGACTCGATTGCACCCTCCTGTCTTTGGAGGTGAGAGGGGCGAGGATGCCCAGGACTTCATTGATAGGTGCAGGGATAGACTGCACAACATGAGGATTCTAGAGTCCCATAGAGTGGATTTCACTACTTTTCAGCTAGAGGGCAGGGCCTGCAGATGGTGGCAGTCATTTATCCTTGGTAGGCCAGCAGGTTCCCCTCCTCTCTCATGGGAGCAGTTCACTCAGCTATTCCTGGACAGGTATATTCTACCCTCAGAGAGGGAAGAGTTGCGGTATCGGTTTGAGCAGCTGGAGTAGGGGAAGATGTCGGTGACAGACTACGAGGCCAGGTTTTCTGAGTTGTCTTGTCATGCTCTTATGATTCTTCCTACTGATGCTGAGAGAGTGCGAAGATTTGTAGCTGGGCTGCACTCAGGTATTAGGGACAACATGGCCCGAGAGGTGGAGATGGGTACTCGATATCAGCTTGTGGTCGAGATAGCTCGTCGGATTGAGAGTTATCGATCGAGGGGCAGAGAGCAGAGTCAGCAGGACAAGAGAGTTAGATTATTTGGAGATTTCAGAGGTGCCCCAGGCAGGGGTAGGGGTCAGTTCAGCAGGGGCCAGCCTAGCAGGCCTCCCTATTCAGCTCCTCCACCACCTCCCCGTGGTGTTCCAGTGAGGCCTTATTTCAGTGCCATGCCAGAAAGTTCTTACCACCCACCAGCCATTTAGGGTTACTCCGGTGGGTATTCAAGTCATCAGGGGTCTTCTAGTCCTTACTTCAGTGCCATGACAGAGGGTTCTCACCGTCCCCCAGCTATCCAGGGTTCTTCTCCAGGGCAGCAGGCCATGCCACCAGCGAGGTGTTATGAGTGTGGGGAGCCAGGCCATATGAGGAGGATTTGTCCCAGGTTTCGGGTCAGGGCTGTTCAGCAGAGTTACCAGCCTACATACTCAGCACCGGTGCCCCGTCCGCCCAGAGGTGGAGGACAGGCATGTAGAGGTTGTCCCAGAGGTGGAGGCCAGGCAGGGGGAGCTCAGCTAGCTCCTATTCAGTCCAGCGGAGCTCAGTCTTCAAGTACACCAGCCAGATTCTATGCTATTCCGGCCCGAGCCGATGCAGTGGCCTCAGACGTCGTGATCACAGGTACTATTTCAGTATGTGGCAGGGAGGCATCAATGCTATTTGATACAGGATCCACTTATTCATATGTGTTAGCCTTATTTTCTTGTTTTCTAGATGTTCCTCGTGAGTCCTTGGATTCTCCTATATATGTGTCCACTCCTGTGGGCGATTCTGTGGTGGTAGAACGTATCTATCGGTCTTGTGTGATCACCTTCTGTGGGTTCGAGACTAGAGCGGACCTCCTGTTGCTCGACATGGTTGATTTTGAGATTATCTTGGGGATGGATTCGCTATCTCCCTTTCATTCCATCTTGTATTGCCATGCCAAGACGGTTACTTTGGCCATGCCTGAGTTGCCTAAACTGGAGTGGAGAGGTTCCTCAGTTAGTGCAGCTAGTAGAGTTATTTCCTTCCTGAAGGCTCGACATATGGTCGAGAAGGGTTGTCTAGTGTATCTTGCTTATGTGCGGGACACCATCGCCGAGTCTCCGATGATTGATTCAGTGCCAGTTGTTCGAGAGTTTGCTGATGTCTTTCCTTCATATCTTCCGGACATGCCTCCGGATCATGATATCAATTTCTGTATTGATGTAGCTCCAAGAACTCAGCCTATTTCTATTCCCCCGTACCATATGGCTCCGAAAAAGTTGAAGGAGCATCTTGAGGAGTTGTTAGCTAAGGGGTTTATCAAACCGAGTGTGTCGCCGTGGGGTGCTCCAGTTCTATTTGTAAAGAAGAAAGACGGGTCTATGCAGATGTGTATTGATTACCGCCAGTTGAACAAGGTAACCATTAAGAACAAGTATCCCTTTCCGCGCATTGATGATTTGTTTGACCAGTTGCAGGGTGCTAAGGTGTTTTCTAAGATTGATTTGAGATCGGGGTATCATCAGCTGAAGATTCAAGCCTCGGATGTTCCGAAGACTGCTTTTCGTACGAGATATGGCCATTATGAGTTCCTAGTGATGTCCTTTGGCTTGACTAATGCCCCAGCAACATTCATGGACCTGATGAATAGGGTGTTCAGACCGTATATTGATTCCTTTGTCATTGTCTTCATTGATGACATCTTGATTTACTCACGTAGCCTAGGCGAGCACGAGCAGCATTTGAGAGTTGTGCACCAGACCTTGCGGGAACAAAAGTTATATGCTAAGTTCTCCAAGTGTAAGTTCTGGTTGGATTCTGTGGCATTTTTGGGGCATGTAGTATCCAGAGAAGGTATCAAGGTTGATCCTCGGAAGATTGAGGCAGTTCAGAGTTGGCTGCGACCTACTTCAACTATAGAGATCAGGAGTTTCTTGGGTCTAGCAGGCTACTATCGACGATTTGTGGAGGGCTTTTCATCCATTGTAGCCCCACTGACTAGATTGACTCAGAAGAATGCCCCGTTTCGATGGTCTGACGAGTGTGAGGCGAGCTTTCAGAAGCTCAAGACAGCATTGACCTCAGCACCAGTTCTAGTATTGCCTTCCGGTTCTGGGATGTATATAGAGTATTATGACGCTTCATGCATTGTCTTGGGATGTGTGTTGATGCAGCAAGGGAGAGTGATTGCTTATGCTTCGCGCCAACTGAAGGTTCATGAGAAAAATTATCCTGTGCACGATTTTGAGTTGGCGGCGATTGTTCATGCTCTTAAGATTTGGAGGCACTACTTGTGTGGGGTATCTTGTGAGGTTTATATAGACCACCGCAGTTTGTAGCACTTGTTCAAGCAGAGGGATCTTAATTTGAGGCAGCGCAGGGAGTTGCTGAAGGGTTACGACATCACCATCCTTTATCACTCGGGCAAGGCGAATGTGGTAGCAGATGCTTTGAGTAGGAAGGCGGAGAGTATGGGTAGTTTGGCTTACCTTGCAGTGGAGGAGAGACCTCTAGCCTTGGACATTCAGTCCTTGGCTAACCGCTTGGTGAGATTAGATATTTCAGAGCCTCGTCGAGTTCTAGCTCATGTGGTTGCTCAGTCTTCATTATTAGGGGAGATCAAGGCTCGACAGTATGATGATCCGTGTTTGGCAAAACTGCGGGAGACAGTGGTTCAGGGTGTTGCAAGGAGGTTACTATTGGCGAGGATGGTGTTCTGAGACTTCAGGTTCGTTTGTGTATTCCCAATGTTGATGGCTTGAGGTAGAGGATTCTAGAGGAGGCGCACAGTTCTCGTTATTCTGTTCATCCTGGTGCTACGAAGATGTATCGTGATTTGAAGCAGCATTTCTGGTGGAGACGGATGAAGAGGGACATTGTGGAGTATGTGGCTAGGTGTCTTAATTGCCAGCAGGTTAAGTATGAGCATCAGAGGCCAGGAGGCCTACTTCAGCAGATGCACATTCCTGAGTGGAAGTGGGAGCGCATTACTATGGACGTCGTGGTTGGGTTGCCTCAGACTTTGCGGAAGGTTGACGCGGTTTGGGTCATTGTGGATAGATTGACCAAATTGGCGCATTTCAATCCTGTAGCTACTACTTATACTTCTGAGAGGCTAGCTCAGATTTACATTCGAGAGATAGTCCGGTTGCACGGTGTGTTCCATTATATCAGATCGAGGTCCTCAGTTCACCTCGCACTTCTGGAGAGCATTGCATAGTGAGATGGGTACCCAGATAGATCTTAGCACAGCATTTCACCCTCAGACTGATGGTCAGTTGGAGCGCACAATTCAGATATTGGAGGACATGCTCAGGTCATGTGTGATTAACTTTGGAGGTCAGTGGGACCAGTTCTTGCCTTTGGCCGAGTTTGCTTACAATAATAGTTATCATTCCAGCATCGAGATTGCTCCATTTGAGGCTTTGTATGGTCGGCGATGTCGTTCTCCTATCGGGTGGTTTGAGCCTGGTGAGGCTAAGTTATATGGCACGGACCTGGTGAGCTGCCTTGGAGAAAGTAAAGTTAATTCAGGAGAGGCTCCGTACAGCACAGTCTAGACAGAAGAGTTACGCGGATCAGCAGGCACGTGAGGTATCATTTATGGAGGGAGATAAGGTTCTGCTGAAGGTTTCGCCGATGAAGGGCATTATGAGGTTCGGGAAAATGGCAAGCTGAGCCCGAGGTTTATAGGTCCTTTCGAGGTGTTGAGGCGAGTTGGAGAGGTTGCTTATGAGCTTTCCTTACCTCCCAGCTTATCAGGGGTTCATCCAGTATTTCATGTATCCATGCTCCGGAGATACCACGCTGACTTCTCTCACGTGGTTGATTTCAGCATTATTCAGTTGGATGAGAGATTGGGCTATAAGGAGGATCCAGTTGCTATTGTTGACAGGCAGGATCGCCAGTTGAGACNCCATAAACCGGTTACTGGTACAAATAACATAAAGAAATGTAACCAACGTTTATTGGAAAAAGCAACCCCAAAGATTTGGGACCAAAAGCGGTTAGCGGTGACCATTGAATAAGTTTCTTCGGCTTGAGTTGGGTTAAAAGCACGGAATGTATTTGCACCATCACCATCTTCAAATAAAGTATTTTCTACGGTAGCACCATGAATGGCGCATAGCAAAGCAGCGCCCAATACACCGGCGACTCCCATCATATGAAACGGGTTCAAGGTCCAATTATGAAACCCTTGAAAAAAGAGGATGAATCGAAATATAGCTGCTACACCAAAACTAGGTGCAAAGAACCAACCAGACTGACCCAGTGGATAAATCAGAAATACAGAAACAAAAACAGCAATTGGACCAGAGAATGCGATTGCATTATTAGGTCTCAATTGAACAGATCGAGCAAGCATCTAAAAGATCTTTCATACTGTGCCCAATCCCGAAATTGGTTCTATACATATGACCAGCAACGAGAAAAATAAATGCAATAGCTAAATGGTGATGGGCAATATCAGTCAGCCATAAACTTTGCGTTTGTGGATGGAATCCCCCGAGAAGATTTAGAATGGCAGTTCCCGCCCCTTGGGCGGTACCAAATAAATGACTACTTGAATCGGGGTTTTGAGCATAATTCTAGACCCGTTCGAGGACGAACGTTTGTTTAAGAGGTGGAGAATGTAACGACCCGGCCGATTATTTTGCGTATTCGGACCCCATTCCCCTAAATAAGACTTTCCGTAGCGGCTTATAGTGATATATAACTTGCGGGGACGGGTGGTTTGGGATTCAAAAGTGTTTAGGGCAGTATAGGAACACTTAGTTCCTTAAGGTTGGCCTTTTTGGCCAAGTTTGACTTCGGTCAACGTTTTGAGTAGACGACCTCGGAATCGAGTTCCGACGGTTCCAGTAGCTTGGTATGATAATTTCGGACTTGTGCGTATGTCCGGAATGGGTTTTAGATGACCCGGAAACGTTTCGACGCCAAATAGCGAAAATAGAGTTTCCTTAAGTTCATAATTAGTTTGGAACGTGTTTTTGTATTATCAAGGTTCTAACGGAAATCCGAGACCGGGAATAGTTCTGTCATGTCATTGGTGACTTGCTTGCAAAACTTGGTGTCATTCCGAGTAGTATAGGTCGGTTCGGCGCATTAGAAGCAAATTCAAGAACTTAAAGTTCTTAAGTTTGATTGTAGGGGTTTTGAGGTGTGATTTTGAGTTTTAGCGTTGTTTCGGGTATTCCGAAGGCTCGAGCGAGTCCGTAATAATATTTAGGACTTGTTGGTATAATTGCACAGGGGGCTCGGGTGGGCCCAGGTGCCTCCCGAACACCAAACGGGGCCAAAAACCAGCAGCTTCAGCTGCTGGTGCACCAGGTCTGGTGTGACCGCAGGTGCGGTTGCCCAGATCGTAGGTGCGGCCCCGGCGGAGATGGTCCAAAACCGCAGGTGCGGACCTTTCTCCGCAGGAGCGAATCCGCTGGTGCGGAAATCCTTCCGCAGGTGCGATCCCCAGCCTCTTTGCCAACTTCCGTAGGTGCGAGCCTTGGCTCGCAGGTGCGAGACCGCAGTTGCAGTCCTCGAGCCGCAGGTGCGAGATCACTGAAAGCAGTGAGCTCAATTAATTCGGGACTTAACCAATTTTCACCATTTTCTTCTCCACCCTAAGCGATTTTGAGGGCTCACAAGAGGGTATTCGGCCTAACTACTAAGAGGTAAGTAATTTCCATTTAAATGTTGGTTTATTACATCAAATCTTAGGTAAATTAACACCCAATTAGTGCAAATAAAAGGGGTTAGAGAGGAAACCTAGGGTTGATGAACTTTAGAGAATTTCACCACTTTTCTACCATGAAACCATGCAAAACTATATGTTAATGATCCTTAGGTTATGGGTGAGTGTTTTCTTCGAACATTTCCGGAATCCGAGCATGTGGGCCCGGGGGTGTATTTTGGGATTTCTTCAAGAATGATGAATTAGCTAATCTAGTAAGAGAATTCCATACTTTTGAGTGTATATTAACGTATTTATATAACATTTGACTAGTTTCGAGTCCTCGGGTGTAAAGTTTGGAGTTTCGGGCGCGTTCTTGGTTCGAGAAGTAGGTTCGGCACGAGGTGAATCTCCTTTCTAACCTTGTAAGAGGGAATTGTCCCCGTAGGTAAACGTAAATGATTGAATTATCCTTATCTGCGGGGGCTACGCACGCGCAAAGTGACGAGAGTCCGTGCGTAGCTACTACTATGTTATGTCGGGTAGAATTTAGGATTTCACAAGCATGCCTTTATGTGCCTTACATGTATCTTTACATGTGTTCCTAGTTGCTTATTATCTTTGAAATTGACATGAGGATATTAGGAAGTTACGTGTAAGTTTAAGTGCTTTTTTTTTTTTAGCAAATTATACTACTAGGCTAGGTGCCTAGTACCGATTTTATTAATAATAAAACGAAAATAATAACAAGTATGTTGTCCTACTACACATAGGTCTATAAAAAAGAAACCTAGAGGCTATTATCAAATTGAGCTTGTGAGGCCCAATAGTGATATTACAATCTGGTAGCCTACTAAAAAAATTTAGAGCCAACTAAGTCTAGTCTTACAAGAAATAGTTCCTTGAATATGCTGCTGGCCATCTATGTAAATTGTGCACTCTTAGCCCCTTTTTTTGCATGCATAGCCACTCCACTTAATTCCCTTAGTAACCCACGACCTTACCTGGCCCATTTTCCGTCTAGGCCCATTGCCAGTAAGTCCCAGCTTCAAATCTGGTCGCTTGTAATAACCCATCTTTCATTTCTTTTTCATTTTGTCCACA